>PQWD01005854.1:0-121426 GCA_019425675.1 Leucinodes orbonalis | reverse complement strand
AAAAAATATCAATTTTGTTTCCTATTGTTAAAATAACTTTTTTTTAATCCTTTTAGGTAACTGTAAAGAGGTGTTCATTGTTAAGCTTAATTATAGAGACAATAGACGCACATATCGATACAAGAGGTTCTACCCAGTAAAATCGGCTTTGTTAAACCTTAAGACGTAAACAAGGGTCGAATGGAAACAAACCCTGTTCCTATCTCAATGTATTGGATATTAAACACAAACTCTGAGGGCTTTTATAGTATGATATTGAATGTTATCTGGATTAAATGAGCAAGGATGTATTGTTAAAGATGACAGAGTTCCGTGGTACTCTTGTTAAAATTAACATGATTGGTCCATATACATTAAAATAAATATATATTTATATATCTAATTTAAACCAAGGGTTTATTAATTTAATTACAAATTTTAAAACATTTCCACAAGCACAATTGTATCAAGAACGACTTTGCTCAGACTGGAAGCCATCAGTTAGTAGGATAAAAGGATCGATCCCGAGTTTTGTGTAAAACACAGCTAAACCATCGGTAAAGAGGTTAATCAAAATAACAACATTATAGAGTTCAAAGCTAAATTAAGTTCAGAATTCATTTCCTATTTCTACTACGGGTTTCAAATAAATCAGCCTTAAATACATAAGCTCATAAATTCACACGTTTTGAGGATAACGTGGGTGGTGTCTTAACCAGACCTGTTGGAATTTGTGAAATTAATTTAGAACTATTATTAATGCGGTTTATTAATCTCCTGCTTCCTGAAATCAGCTATTCCGGTTTCAGTCTAAAATTCTATAAGCCATTATTTTTTTACCATTATTGATTTGATAGCTTAAAACAGACAGTACATACAATACATACTTGACGACCCACTTGGTGTAATGGTTGAGTCGTCGGCCAAGGGTTCCGGGTTCGATCCCCGGGCAGTACAAACTTTGTGTGCATAAATATGTCTGTTTGTAGTGGTCTGGGTGTTTTATATGTATAATATGTATGTAATTACAAAAATATATGTAAGTATGTTTATCCGTTGTTTAGTTTCCATATTACAGGCTAATGCTTAGTTTGGGGCTAGATGGCGCTGTGTGAATGCCAGTGAATATGTATTTATTTATTTATACAACCATTTGGCAGATAGTATATACAATACAATGTTGTGTGGTCACGACAGATTACAATTGTAACTAACCCTACTCATACCACAGGTGACGTAATTAGACAGCTTAGGGTCAAAATATTCAGTAAAACTGGTGGCAGCGCTCTTTCATTCAACCTTTTATAGGAACTGCTCCAAACCACCTGTCAAACGTAAAGGTTATTGGAAAATCCCTAACAAGCTCCGGACCACTTAACGACAATGAGGGATATTCTAGCATCAGTGGTAATTATGATCCAAATATGATTGTTTTTTATCACATTATCTCAGCAGTTGAAGATCACGAAAGGCACTTCAGATTGGTATCTGTAACACGACTTAACCTTCTCTGAACATAGCTGTAAAAGAACCATTGTGTCTTAAATATGCTGTTTCTGGCTATAAAGTTAGGGTTTATGTCATATATCATATAGTATATCATACAAAAAAAGAAAACGAGAGAACAATGCATTTTCTAACTGTAAAGGCGCGAAGGTTCTCCAAATGATCCATCATTAAGGTCTCTTAGGCGATTCGTTAATGGCATTAAAAATCAACAACAGCACTCCCTGTAAGACAGAGGCCATTCCAGATTGCACCCTATTGTTCCCGGACGTTGATCACTCGGAGAGTGCGGTGCTCTTTTGTCTTAAGGACCCATAATTTCTAAAGGACAACAATCGGCTATTGTTTCGGAATCACTCTAAAATGCGGCATAATTATTACATTATACGAAAATATTCATAAAGGTTTTCGTAAGGGGGGATCAATTTAATAGATTGGTACTGCTAAGAATAAATAATAAAGTGATAGTACTTAGGAAATAGTAAACTGTATTTGTGATGCTGTCTCTCTTTTTCATCATCAGCTCATTAAACGTCCCCACCGAGGAGCCACCGTCTCTTTTTATTATACTGAAATTGTATACTGATTGTACAATTATAGCAACTTATCGTAAGGTATCCTTTACATGCATGTGAACAATGTGAATATTTAAAGACTAATTGTATTCCCATTATTTGTATATGATTTTGATTTTGAAATGGTAAAATTTAGTTCAACATTCGATTACTTTTGTCATAATATTTTTAAAATATGTCCAGAAATTTCCAGATAATTCATCTTTTAAATCTATATAAAACTACCCTATACATTTTAGGTGTAGTTCTTACATTGAACATATTCCTTTATTTATTTCTTCCTCTTTTTTCATCTATTATTCCTGTCATATCCAATTTTCACAACTTTTAAAACATATTTGATCAAGTACAACTGAGAATGCATAAGTCTACATGGAACAAAGTTTCATTATCAAACACAAAAACTTTCAAGCTATATGTGCAGCAACGAGAATGGAAATGCAAGATAAAATCGCACATCCTTTAGCCGTCACTTACGGGCTAGTTGCCGTCGCCTCAGGTGATGTGTACAGTGCATTATGGCCCCGGTAACTGACATACTGTACGGTTTGCGAGCCATTGTATCGGACGCGCCATTCCTCCACGGCAACTTCAGGCAACGTTAGTCGCTCGGCGGCCTTTGCGCGAAACTGGCGCGAACGCCATCCCCTAAACAACCGTCGGTCGGCTCAACTGAAACTGTGAATTCGAATTTTAAATTTGGCTGCAATGGTTTCGTTTTTTTTTGGTTGTTCTTTGTAAGATTGACATTTTAAAAGTGGAGTACAATTATTAGTGTTGGTTTTTATAGTGAATTTAGGGTTTTAAAATAAAATATTAGGTATAATATTAAGAATTATTACTTGTATTATTAATGATAGAAGATAAAATGACTTTCCATTATTATTAGCCTATAATAACGAGAGACTTTGTGTTTTTTTATCTTACAATATAATCGTTGAAAACTCTGTATTAATATTAAGGACAAGTGAATAAATTATACGATAGTGCAAACTTTGGTGGGCAGTTCATATTTAAACGACATACTACGAAGATAAGGTAGGTGGTTTTACAATTGGTTTCTTGGCCATTTTAAATATCCCTATCCTATAATCAAATATCGGGTAATATCAGATGACTTTATTTGGACTACGATGTTGTATTTTTATTTTGCTTCATGGTTCCCAGACTCCTGCTAGTATTAAAATTGATATATATTTTTATTATTTCTAATATATCATTTAGGATGATAAAAAGGTATTAAATATATATTATTATTTATATTCATGCCTAGACCGAAGACCTCAACACTATACACTTGATTAAACAGCTAACGAGACCCCTAATAATAGTAGTCTTAAAAGGAATTCTTCTGTCTTCATTTAAGTTGATGGCTGTGACGATTGTAAAGTTTTTTTTTTCAGAGCTAATAATTTTGTCTGATACCAATTATGGAATTTTGATGCCGACAATAGACTACTATAAGTTTCACTGCTTTGACATAGCCCCTGAACATTTTACTGAAAATCTTTCTCAAAGCAAGTTTTAGAATGGAATACATAAGGTACTTTTAGGTAGTCATATGAAATCATAAAGGAAGTTGACCCAAAATTGTTTAATATTTATTTTGAGGGTAGAAAAATAAACCGTTAGCCAATAAATACGAAATAAGAAAATATATATCGGTTATCCGGATCGTTGGACCAGCAAACGTAGCGTGTTAATTCAATAAAACTAGAGTCACATAAATCGAGGAAATAGAAGATATTTGTACAACAAAATAGTAAACCAGTTCAGTTATAACCTGTTGGTGAGGATTTATTCACATTCGTCAGGTTGCTAAAGTAGTGATTATGAAAAGTTAATACGATGATGAGATTAATGTTTTTAATGCTTCAAGTGTCTGCAAAAATGAGTGCATCAAAATCGCTACACATTTAAAAATAAATCTTTCACGAGAAAGTTTCTCGCTAACTCTGAAGAATAATTGTACAATGTTAATAAATTGCTTGTTTTTTATAATAAGCTCATCAAACTCTTTCTGAAAATACTGGAATTCAAATAGTAAGTTCTTTTTAAAATTGCATTCCATTTTCACTTCTTTTTTATTTTTCCTCAATTTTACTATAATTTAATAGATTCAAATCAATATAATATAATAAGTTATTTCTAAAACGATTCCACACAAACAATTATTTTGATGAGGAAGTAAATTATTTTAGTAATTATTTATCATATAGCGTTGCTTAAGCGGAACTCTGTAAACATAGACCTCCCATTAACACAACTAGGATGAGGTAACGTACGTACATTCAACATAAAATATTATGAAACTTTTCACACTCCATTATAATTCAGCATGGGGGCTTTTAGTTAAGAAAATGTATGGCACAAAGACAGTCGCCTTGAAACTTTTAGTGGAATAGGCGAGTTGCGGTCTTTGTGTACAAATACGAATTGTACGAAGTTTTGAATAAAATGATGCAATATTTCACACATTATCTATTGCATAAAAGATGGACATTCTTTTGTGCTCATTGTTAATTATAAATATATTTAGTATTCTTATTCTTTCACTAAGTATACGAGTATTTCATATATTTTAAACCTGTAATTTTGGCTGTCAGCATAGATAAGCAAAAAACTAGATGCACAAATATTGTCCGCGGCAAAAGACTGCCCATCGCGTAAGTTGGGTAGAATTTTCATTCATAATCACATTGCTCACTACATGGCATCGTGACATAGTAGTATGCTCGTGCTTTTGATTTCGTACCCTTTAATGACGCGTAATGATCAAAACTTTAATGAATTCAATGAGTAAATGACAAGCGGATCGAACATTTTTGGTTGATATTACTTCGTGATTATTGTTTATCTAAGGCTGTCAGTTAAAATAAAAGATAAAGTAGGCTGACAGAAAATAAAAATAATTCTACACATAAAGCGAATATTTGAAAACAAGACTAAAGAAACCAGCTAAAGTGTATTAACATAATCATGCTCCATCCTAAGCGCATCGCCTGTTCTTAACATCAGACAAGGAGGCATCAAACGCAAAAAATAAAATAAAATTGAAAAAAAAAACATCTGCACAGTTATAGTTTTCCTGGAAAACTATTAAGATAAGTTAACATAATTCAGTCTTGGCGTTAGTACGTAACTGCAGTTGCTAGGTGAGCTATGACTGCACTACAGCTACGTACCTATTTTTAATAGCACTACGGTCGCACGCATATAATAAATACATACTACATACTTTATATTTACTATCATGTACCCATACATTTTTAAAGCAGAGTTTTACTTAAAGAAATAAAAACAAATAGATACATATTTATGCGAATGCGATATAAACTAGTATATATATACAACTAGCTTTTGCCCGCGGCTTCGCGCGCGTTAAATTCGGGATAACATGGCTCCACTTTGGAATGACTCCCCCCACACCAAGATATTGCAGTCTATTTCCGAAAAAAAAAACATATATATACATATATATATACCGCTCATCACATATATATATCAGTATTAAGATTTTTGGGTAAAATTCTGAATAAAAAAATACATATTATTACATTATACCGACTTCCGAAAAAAGAAAAATGAAAGATTTATTGTTTGTGACTTACAGGCCTCCTACCAATTTTTAGCTTTCTACCTTAAAAAACTGCGAAAAATTGGATATGATACTTCCTCCCCTATTTGAAGGGTTTCAGGGTGGATTTTGAAAAAAAAAAATATATGCTATATTTTTACGTTTCTGACAAATAGTCCGCATACCAAATTTCAGCGTCGTACTACAAAAATTGCGGAATGTTCCATACAAACTTCCAATCCCCATTTTAGGTAAGTGGGGGGTGAAAACGGGACAAAAAGTAGCCTAACACCTATTCTAGGTTACCTTCTAACAACATACCAAGTTTCAATAAAATCCGTTCAGCCGTTTAGGCGTGAAAGCGTAAAAAACAGACAGACAGACAGAGATACTTTCACATTTATAATATTAGTATATAGGTGATATATATAGTGATATAGGTCAAACGCGGGTTGGTGCTTTAGTAAAAGAATAACAAAGACAATCGTTTTCCGTCGTTGAAATTGGATCCCGAATGTTTGAGTCTGGGGACCTATCCCCAACCTGGTTACTGAAGCGTTATATTTCTTTTTGTTGAGGATTTTCATTTTTCAAGTGTTTATTCAAAGAAAATGCCCTAGTGTTTTAGGAGAAAAAGTATAAAGAATACATTTAATATTCTTTAATAGCATTTCATTAAATTGCTTCTTGATTACTTTTGGAGAATAAGCTATACAAACAACTGAAAATTTAATGATGCCTTTTTGTTAGCACGCATATAATATCATTATGGAAGGTTTCCTGTAATCATCACTTAAATTTTGCGATACCTGTAGGATGAAATAAAGTGATGGTATAATTATAACAATTTGATCATAAGAATGCTTGCTAGCTTCAACTTGTAATCGTCCACAACTGTACAAAGCTTTCCGCCATTGCTGGAAAAACATTACCGCTTTTAAGCCTAGACTTAAATTCTGTGAATAAAAGATTTACTTCAGTTTTCCCGCTAAATATTCCAATGATTATAAAACGCAATAACAAAAGCCAATCGCGTGGTAAAACTGTTGTAAGTGATGTATGTTATTCGATAAAGCAGCAAATGCACCGCCAGTGCAAGCGAGCGCAATTTCCCAGCTGCCAATCCCCTATTACTAGGTTGCACACAACTTTGTGTTTGACGTTCAGGCTTGTCTCACGCTCGCTGACTTGTTTCAACATGCTTTTTCTATCATGTAAATGTTACAGCTTTTACATGATTCAAGCGAAGTTGCGGCAAAGCTTTTAGTATTTTTAAAGATGACAATAATTGTTCCCCATTTTCTTGCGCTGTCATTTTGGTATGCTTTTAGTATACTGGCTGACAAATACTACACGAAATTACTAGTTGATATATGTAGTAAACCAGTTAAGGGTTATTTATTGATTAAGAATATTTAAAATCAAGTCGAATATTTTACCATATTCAAGAATAAGGTTGCACCATCATCAGCTCATTAAACGTCCCCACCGAGGGGCACGAGCCTACCCGTATAGGGTGATATATGATATATATATATATATATATATATATATTATAGAAGAATAAGGTTGAGGGTAGGATGAATGTTGATTAATTAGTCTGCATCGAAACATTTAGAAAAATACCTTTATGACTATCAGTATTGACTAATTTGCATACGATAAAAGTATTGAGATTAACATAATGCTAGTAGTAGACGGATATATAAAATGATGACAATATCTAAAAATTCAGAACTCCGTGTCAGGATATAATATAACTAACACCGCGGCTTTTGATAACACAAAGTACTCTCCAAAGTTGTATCTTTCAACAAAACTTTTATGCAGTGCAGATGAACGATCATAAACTTTTACTTGATATATTATGAGCGATATGAGTAACTTCTGAAACCAAACTCAACATAAAATGTTGGTAGAGATTTATACTTTGCAAAAAGCGTTATCGAAGGTTTTCCTTTAAGCTGTCTCAGAAACCGCACAATGATGGACAGTTTGGGCAAAACAGTAGGTATTCTATTGTCTGAGGGGCATCGCAGGACTCTGGTCCAAGTAATGTAACTCCAGAAATTAAATTAAATATATAAAATTATCTATTCATATAAATGAATCACAAAATATGAAGCACAAAACTCAAGCTCGGCTCTATACGAGGGCGATCAAAAAGTAATGATAATGAATGAAATAAAACAACGATTCTAGTTTAATTTAATTATTTTTTCTACATTGTCTTCTTACAAGTTTATCATTTTTTCCAGGACACCGGATAGTTTGAAGGAACAGAGCCCTCAGTGTCTCCATCATATCAGCGTGTATCTTTTTAGTAGATATTTTTTCAAACAGAGGTACTTGACGCATCTCACTTCGTGTTTCTCCAAGTTATGTTGTTGCTCCGACTGCTGGTATTCAAATGAATGTAGCTCTATTTGTTTCGGACTGAATACTGCTGTCGGCCGCAGATGGGCTTTACAGCTTCACCGGGCAATGAGGGTATTTGTAATTTAATAATTTGTCAAGTATAATAGCAAGTTGCTCTCTTCCCATTGGTTATTCGCGTGACATTTGGATATTTAGTGTCACTACAAACATCAGTGACCAATCGAAATTATCCTAGACCTTTCACCAACGTAGCGCCATCTAGTGAGGTTTTACGTTGCAAAAACCCTCATTGGCGCAGATGGCTGATTGTAGTTCCTCCAAATGACGTCCTATTTATGCAATTTTTAGCTGGAAAGCAGGGTAGGACCGAAGAAGCGAATAAATTATTTTTCACTTTATTTGAAATACCTGTTTATCATTACTTTTTGATCATTCCTAGTAGGTCAATTTCCTTTTCTCATAATTTGGTGAAGACACGAATACTGGAGAGGAAAAACGATAATAGGAAAATATTACACAATTTTCTATACCAACAAAATATTTGACGGCTGGCCATGAAGTGTTAGCTATCAAATATTTAACGTCGTTTAAAGGAAAAGTACATAAGACGGGTTTGGTAGGTTATCTTTGGTAGGGTTATTATCAGTATCAAATATATATTTTTATAATTGAAAAATATTGTCAATACAATGCATCAGTTATGTATGGGTATATTAATTTTATCAAGCAGTTTTCAACGCTGACTGTCATAACCTCATCGGTCATGGGTACATCCTGCCTGCAAACGAGGCTCTGGTTATCTGCAAAGATTCTGCATGGCTTTTGAAGCTCCTCAAAGGGAAAAGGGAAAACCTCAAAGGGAAAACCTTATGGTTTAGAGCTGATCTTCTTCTTTCTTTTTTCAAAGCCTTACAGCCTTCAACAGTGGAATTTAGCAAATCGTCCATAGAAATATCCTTTCCTCATATAGCCATAAAAAGAAATAACAAACAATACACCCATTAGACAAGCTCAAATTCTAATTCTATTTAACGTTAACTTTAATGGGGATCATAAAAATAAACGATTGCAGAGAAACGGCGTCCCTCGTTATATATTCAAATTATGGTGGAAAAAAATTAACTGTCTACGTTATTCTGCCGTTTCGTTTTTACGCAGAGCATGTGACATTAAATAAATAGCGCGTACGAGGTTTTGACATTGGGCTGAGTGAGTTTTATGGTAGATGGCATTTTGGTGATGCGTAAGGTTTTAGTATTCATCAAGAGCTTATCAGCCCTAAGTCAAATGATGAGCAAGGTCTCCCCAGCATTTGACTTGTGTCCGAATTGACCTTTGATTTATGTCCAATAAACAGTACATGTCGGCAGCTAGTTAGTCAGTTTGGTTTTAAGTCATTTTAATGATACAGTCGTGAAAGCCTTTACGAGCAAGTAAGGATCTGTAGTGAAGTATTTTAAAAAATCAAAAGATCTTACACTAGGTTGTTTATTTGGGCTGTTTGATTCTAAATAAGTTTATATATCCTAAAACCAGACCCGGCTTTTTAAGACCTTTATATTAGAAAAATACGTTCGGCACTACATTTTAATGCTTAAACCTAACATTGTAAGAACTTCAAGAAACCTTGTAGGAAAGTCGTTTAAAAGTTTAAATTACACATAAAAACATGTCTTTGAAACAAAAAACATTACACAGTGGTTACAACTTGTCTGACAAACTTTGTGGCGCCTCTAATCTGTTCTTTTACTTTCATGTTCCCAACGAAAAATAAAATAAAAATTGTTATCTATTGAGAAACTTACTTGTTCATAGGGTTTATTTATTTATTTGTTAATTTAGTCTCCTATAACAATTAAGTAAGTGGTAGGCGTGATATTATGTAGCCTTGGAATCCACTACAATACCTAATAAATCATCCTAATAATGTGCAGTGTAGTTCTGAAACTATGGGTTTTGAAAGAACTAAATATGTCTACCGCGACAAGCACCTTTGACGGAAAATTATAACTATAAAGAGTTTTGGTTTCCTTTTAAAACTATATAAGTGGGCAGGTATATTTTTCCATCAGCTTCAAGCAAACTAGTTCCCTCATTAATTCAGGAACATAAAAAACATCCTTTATCTACCTGAGTTCGTCTGTGTAGGTACCTTCACCTCTATCTATAGTCCACTGTTGGACGTAGGTCTCCCTCATTCTGCGCTAAATATCTCCGTCCGTCGCTTTTCTCATCCAACGTCAAAATATAGTTTCTTCAATCAGAAAAGCCGAAGCTCTACAATTCTTAAATTGTTGATAATCCTATCTTTTTGGTTTATAAAACGGAGCAACTAGATTTATTCCATGGTTTACTTCTGGTATGCGGAGCAATCTAGAAACTGTAGAAAACACATTAAATCTCGTGAGGTTTTGCGCTCTGATATACCAGAGGTTAGTACACGGATCGTTAGCCGGGAAGCATTTGGAAATTCCTGTCAGGATTAACAAAGGGAGAAACAACTACGTTTTGTTTTTTATTCGCTAAGCCTAACCAAGTACTATACCAATTTGTACATTTAATTCTTTTATGAACAAAAAAACATCATGTATATTGGACATGTAATATTTGGGCTGAGTCCGTTATTGGGCGCGCGTGACCAACAGCGAAAAGTTTTGGAAAAGTCGGTAAAACAATCACTATAGCCTATCACTTAAATCAAGTCAATGTTCTGCTCGTTTGCTTACGTATTAAATAAAAATAACATTAAGCTTGATATATTTTATGATGCTATCAACCTTATTTTTACATTTCTTAAAGTAATTGGCGTATTTATTAAGCTCCATCCACGCGTATTAAAATTAAATGAAACGTACCGAACAAATTGCAATAGACATTAAAAGCTACAAATTCTGTCAAAGTACGACCACCCCAAAGTAATTTTTCAATGTTGGAACAAGGAATCCCTTTCGTCCGTTGAATAAATCATAGGAATAATACCATTAATTTCCATCCCCACGTACACAGGCGTCACTCAGCAAAAAGTTATCCGAAGTACCCGGACAGCATAAAGGCCGAGTGTTAGGTAATATATGTATGTTCGGATGGATGTTTAAAAAGTCGCTTCAAACAACAGCGATGTGGCGTGAAACGCTCTCACCATTAATCTAGGCGTGTCCAACAGAATACTTAAATATAAATTACACGTTGACGTTTATTAGCGAAGAGGGTTTAACATGTAGATTTGCTAAATAATAAATTCGAGACAAAAGATTGATTGCTTGGAAATTGAAATGTATGGCACAATAATAACTATTTACGTACATAAAAGTTTTTGTCCCCAAAAGTTGCTATGCAGGAATATGATCGTAAATTACCTTTACAGGTCACGAAAATGAAGTCTTAATGACTGTATTAGATAGAAATATAATGAATTATATTTTATTGATTTAAACTGAAGACTACATGCTTTGTGAACGTAATTAGTACGTAAGTGCTTATGAGACCTGTAATCAGGAAAGAATTGACTCACTTTTGTAAAGATACTCCTAAAAGTGCAACGTGTTTTTTAATGTTTAAAAGTGAACGGAACGACCATTTATTTAGTAAGTTATACGTCTACCTATGACGGTTGCAGTTTGTTATTGAAACCAATAAATTAATATAAGATAGTAATTACATTTTCCGTAAACACTGCATGTTAGTTTCTTAAAGGCAGTAATTTCATTCAGTAGGAGTGACGGTGGCTCAATGGTGTGGACTGTCGCCTTCCTACCAGGAGGGCTGCGGTTCAAATCCCGACACATACCAATGTGTTTTCGAATTTTCGAAATATATGTACGTTATCCGACGCTCTTACGGGAAGGAAAACATCGTGAGGAAACCTTCATGCACGCCGCACAGTCATCCAATCCGCACTGGACGACTAAGGCCTAATCACCCTATACGGGCAGGCTCGTGCCTCTCGGTGGGGACGTTTAATGAGCTTAAGGAAACGAAAAACAGATTACAAATCTGCCACTATGTTGGATCTATCTTAATGACCAGATATCAACCTTATCACCTTGTAACATGATAATAACATAATTGATTTTGATCATTATCATCATCGGCCTAAAAACGTCCCACTACAGGAACGAATTAAATAAAACTATTTTCTAATACGTTATTTACATTTAGTTATCACATCAAGAACTAATTCACAAATAGTATTTCAAGTCAAAGCTATCATGTAACCCAATTCCAATATACATGTAAATCGAATTCCATTCCACAATTGTGTACATAGGGCGTTCGATGCAAAATCCATCGACGCCACTAATTGTTTTACCTCAAGTAGCTCATGTGAGCCTCAAGATTTTAATCAATTGAGGTCTAAGTTTAATTACGTTCTTGGTTGTAGCCATTCCAGACCCCGCCTCACGCTGTTACCGAGGCTTATTTGCTATGGCTTGATTGGATTTACTTCGATTGTAGAATCGCCATTAAATTATATATAATTTTCTAATCCTCTGTGAAATTAACTCGCTTCAGAGTTAAGCAAATTTCTATTGCATAAAATAAAAACTAAAATGTATAATGTATGTCCTTATAAGTTTTAATAATGAGTGCCGTGCTCATTGGTGCCTTTCGATCTGGAGGGTGCAGGTTCAAGTCCCGGCACACACCAATATGTTTTAGTATTTTCGAAATTATATGTGCGTTTATCCGATACTCTTACAATGAGAATCTCTTACGAAGAGATTCAAAGGTTGTACTTGAAGTCAGTCAATCTGGACTGGGCCCGCGAGTCTAGGCTCTGCGGTATCGAACTCTTGTGTTTTTATACATACTAGTTGTAAATCCGGTACTAAATTATCTAGGTAGGTATAAACGCAGTGCCAGATATCGTCCCTTAAAATAGTTTCGGTATGCGGGCACCGTAGCTTGTAAAATTACCGGGTATATAAATCCATCATCTGTTGTCTCAGATAAAGAGGGCAGTGATAACGGAAAATAAATAAAACAATCAATCAATCAACCAACATTAATCCACTGCTTAACGTCAGCCTGCCCCAATGATCGCCAAGCATTCAGATCATGAGCAGCTCGCATCCATCTTTTGCCGGTAACCAGATTCCGCACTACAGAACGAGTACTTCAAAACTGAATCTGACATAGCCAGGTGTATCACTAACCACCACGTGTGCGAGCCGTTCACTTATTACATAGATATAACATCATCAATAAAAACTCAAGTATTCTATCCGAATAGCGCACACCGCAAGATCGTCAATCAAAACACTGTAATACTAATCTGAGACAAATTGATTTCATCTGATAAAACAAATGGTACTAACTTACGATTAGTTCCGCTTAAGCTAACTATCAGGGTTTATTATACTACACAATAGGGACTAGTGTTGTCAGGGCCGATTTGTTTTAATTCGGGACTCGAGGCCATAAAGTCGGGATTTGAGGTTGTAGATCGGGACAGGTAACAATAAAAAATGTAATGTGACGCTGATTTGACAGTGATGTAATAAGTATAAGTAATGTAGCGTAAATATATATATATTTTTAATGATACACCAAATTTTCTTCTTAATTTAATTGGGACATCTAGCGTCCCGATCGGGACGTATCCTCAGACCCCGGAAAATCGAGACGTCCCGCGCAAACCGGGAAACCTGGCAACACTTATACGGACCCACACGCGGACGTGTAATCCATATGTAATCCTAAGGAACCAACGCCCGTTAATAAGATCGACGCTACGAATTACGGGCTTAGTGAGTACTGTCTCCAGCTCGATGGACCGCAACTTGCGAAAAGTTGCTGGCAGAGATTGACTAAAATGTGTGTGTTGTATGAGAAAAGAAATACTTATAAATATTTTTTTATTAATCATATAATATCGTAAACTCACTAAAGACTAACACATAAAGCTGTCCGAATTGATATAATACTATATAGTTTATCCGTGTTTTACCACGTCTGCTAGCTTCGAAATCGATGGAGGTTTTCCTGGAGATCAGTCTGCTGACTTGATATCTTTACGTCACAATTTAGCAACTGCCCTGGCCGGTAGATTGAAGTAACTTTTTTATTTATTTATTAGCTTTTACCACCATTTGTATGATGAAATTATAAGAAGCAATACCGCGGTGACCCATTACTCAACTTGTGCAATCTAAATAGTGCGTAGGGATCCTAAGTAAAGTTGATACAACTAGAACCGAGGTCGAAATCTTTACATTCCCTGTTTGCCTAATTAAAGTATTTCGCAATACATTCGACTACTGATAAAACAAAACGAAGATGAATGAGAAGAATTAGTTGATGGCTTACATTGTAATTTATATTACTTTGTGCCCAAATTATTGGCGTGCTATATTTGGCATTGGGGCTGCTATTTAACTTCTTATTAATGAAGAGCTGAAGTACCGTCAGTGAAATTATTGAATTTTGTGATTACCAATTACTCGTATATGTAACAAATAAGAAACTCAACATTGGTATTTTTTGGAATCTTGGGTATAATAAATAAATACTTTTACCGTGAGATTGTCTATCTCCTAGACAGCTTTTTTATTTATTAGAAAATATAAAAATGTTTGACAATTTTTAAGGGATGTCTTGGATTTGGTATTTAAATTTAATGTGCCCTTGGTTTACTTACAGACAAGTCATAGAGTCAGCAACGACATTTATATGTTTGTATTGAAAATAGGTGAAAGCTTTATTCACAGTTTACCTGTTTACTCGTTTACCCTCTATAGTATGTAATATTATTCTCGGAGTAAATAACGTTGTAGATGTCGTGTTACGATTTAAATTAACCCGTGACATTAAACAAATTAAGAACGATTACCAAAAACATAATATATGTTATGGTTTTGATATTTTATTGAACGCGCGTAGGACTTTCAATAAAAAAATATTCCTATATAACCTTCCTATTAAAACTAATAGACTCAACCGCACTTCAACCTTATAAACTACTCCACACGTGGTGCATCAGATTGCCAATAAACCAAACAAAATGGCTGTCCCATATCACTAGAGTTTTCTCGAAACTCTGCCTGAATCTCGGCGATACGTCGGAACTGGCATTTAATCTTTCCCACTCGTGGATCTAATTGAAAAAGTTTCACAAGGGTATTCGAACGTAATTTGGGCTCGAAGTAAATAAACTGCCCAGTTATGCGGACGTCAAAACTGTTTTAACGATAGTTGTTGAAACTTTTGTTTAGAGAGTCCGAAGAAACTTATTATCTCCCTGCTTTGAATACTTAGTTTTATAAAGGCTTCCTTCTTTGATTAAACATTATAAGAAATAAGACATTATAAGAATATATGCAGAAATACAATGTAATATACGAATGTAAACTGGCAGTAGTAGAGGAGCAGAGGCCAAAAGGCAACCACTCAATACGAGGCAGTGGAATATGAGCATAGTATGCCGTGGTGGCATCGTGATGCTGGCCTCAAATGAGAGATCATACATTTCTGATAAATGAAGATTGAAGACATTGAGGTGGCATAACATCGATATATATTAATGTGCTTTTCAGCAACCAATCATTGAACATTCACGTGCACCAGGAAATTTCACTTCCCCTAAACTGTACTCAAACGCAACGGAGCATTTCCTTAAGACCCTGCCTAGTCTGAACGAGGCTTTTACGAATTACGAATTGAAGTGGCTACTCATATATAAAGCGTCTCTATTTACATTTCGTAAGTAGTCGGCAAGATAAGGAAAGCGACCAGGATATCTGGCCTCTCAAGTATTACACGCTTCTTAAAATCAAAATACTTATTCAAAAGTAGTTTTAACTTTGTTAAAACAACGCATCGTACCTATATCCGTTCTAAATGCAAAATGGCCGACACTTGGCGTCGCCTGTTACGAGATTAAAGCGGACTCTCGCCAGTTAGGCCTGCACAACGCACGAATAATAAAATAAACAAATGAAGCTAGGAAACAAGCACGTTCAGACTTTTTTAGAGTGGCTATTACAATTTTTAAGAAAATACTTTTTAAGTTTTGTTTCTTATAAACATGCGTGTAGGTAGTACCGAGCATGGATATACTTTAAACATTTGTTCAATTTTGTGTAAATTTTTAAAGTAAAGAAACATTTAATCGGTGACAAAATTACATAAAAAGTATTGAATAAACAATAATAATGTAATAAAATTATTGATCTGAAGAAGGTTTTTCTTGCGTGCGTGCTTAGAACCACTTTCTTAAAATAAAAAATAATTTTAAAATTAAACCATAAAAATATTCAAAATTGTGATAATTTCTAACAAATCACAATTTTAGACTATGTACCTACGAGTATCAAAAGCGATTGCTATATTGCCGTTTAGTTCGTTATTTGTACTAAATTTTGATGTATTGATCTGTGAAATAGTTTACAACTCCGCATTTGAACCATTGATGTTTCGAGCTTGCTCAGGTATATTTTTATAATCTATGACTGTGTATTCCAAAAGAGGATTTTTAGGTATGTCACCAAAATATTTATTTTATTTACACTAAATTTTTTTTAAGTTACTAAGCCATAAGCCGATTGATCGGTGAGCAAACACTCCTGAAAAATTAATAAATTTACGATTGTTTTTCCTGTAACAATAAACGAGCTGATTTTGTGAAAAAGAAATCATTTACAGCTCTGATGGTATGAAAACCAGGAGAGACCAGGAAACCCAGACGACTTTAAACTGTATCTTCTTTACCATACAGCACATTATATACTTGCCACAACATATAATTAACTGACAAAGTTCCGACAGCACAACCCGGTGATATATCGCAACAAGCTTAGTACGTCAGTGACATGTCACGCGACAAATCCGCGTTTACCGGCTGGTTGTCGTGTCGCGAATAGCAAATGTTCAACGATGTTCAATATGGAATGCACATGACATAGGTATGCTTATTGGGAATGCATTTGATATTCAGATTGATTTTGGTGCTCTTGTCGACTGATACTGAGTGGCTAGAGAGCTTCTGCGAATGGAACGGTATTTTGATGGTGTATTTTTGTAAGTGATCGTCAAATATTTATTTATTGAAAACATAAACTTGTTAAGACGGCTAAGGAAATACTTATAACAACAACCCACGTTTGGTGTGTACGAAACTCAATAAGTTTTTATACAATTTCGGAAGATTTAAATGTGACATAAGGCCCGAGTAAAGTAACCTATCGCTAACGGCTAACCCTTGTCACAACTTTTCCCATTTTGAAATTAAACATCGTTTCTTGGCCGGAACTAGAATTAATAAGTTTCTGTTATTATTAATTTTGTGGACGACACCTTGAATATTGGGTAATTAAAAACGTCTTTTTCCTTTTGGTCATATTCGTCTCATAATCATATAATAATCAACAAAATTTAGGTTCGGTTCTCCAAAAATCATGAATGAAAGAAAAATATGTGTTGCATCTTCGAATAAAAGTTTTTCCTTGATTTTTACCTAAACTGGATGGCCTTATATTATTCTCCTCAAAAAATTCCTATTCACGGTTTTGAAATGAAAATAAACAATAAAGAAATCGGATTGCGAGAATTCAATTTCAATTCTTACACTGAGTTGAGCGCTATCTGTATTCCAAAAAATGTCTAGGGAATTAACATAATTGTTTTATTTGATGAAATTTTTTATATAAGCTAGTTAGTTAAACAAATATTTTTTACTTGTCATTACAATTAGTGAACCTGGATACACCTATTTTTATCATTATAGTCCTTGAACAAAGCTGAGTAGTCTCAGATTGCTTGGTTCTCTCAAAGTTTTGAAATGATATTTAAAAAATCACCCTCTTTACCCGCCCCAGTTAATATTTCCCACATATTAAATAGTGCCTGGAATCCTGGATTCTAGAATTNTTAGCAGAGAGTTTAACATGTAGATTTGCTAAATAATAAATTCGAGACAAAAGATTAATGTTGGAAATTGAAATGTATGGCACAATAATAACTATTTACGTACATAAAAAGTTTTGTTCCCAAAAGTTGCTATGCAGGAATCCTATCGTAAATTACCTTTGCAGGTCACGAAAATGAAGTTTTAATGACTGTATTAGATAGAAATATAATGAATTATATTTTATTGATTTAAACAGAAGACTACATGCTTTGTGAACGTAATTAGTACGTAAGTGCTTATGAGACCTGTAATCAGGAAGAATTGACTCACTTTTGTAAAGATACTCCTAAAAGTGCAACGTGTTTTTTAATGTTTAAAAGTGAACGGAACGACCATTTATTTAGTAAGTTATACGTCTGCTATGACGGTTGCAGTTTGTTATTGAAACCAATAAATTAATATAAGATAGTAATTACATTTTCCGTAAACACTGCATGTTAGTTTCTTAAAGGCAGTAATTTCATTCAGTAGGAGCGTCGGTGGCTCAATGGTGTGGACTGTCGCCTTCCTACCAGGAGGGCTGCGGTTCAAATCCCGACACATACCAATGTGTTTTCGAATTTTCTAAAATATATGTACGTTATTCGACGCTCTTACAGTGAAGGAAAACATCGTGAGGAAAGCTTCATGCACGCCTGCGAAGAGATTCGAAGGTTGTGTGTGAAGTCGTCCAATCCGCACTGGGCCCGCGTGGACGACTAAGGCCTAATCACCCTATACGGGCAGGCTCGTGCCTCTCGGTGGGGACGTTTAATGAGCTGATGATGATGATGAGTAATTTCATTAGCTCATATATTTTGCTATCTTCCTGAAACAAGGAAACGAAAAACAGATTACAAATCTGCCACTACGTTGGATCTATCTTAATGACCAGATATCAACCTTATCACCTTGTAACATGATAATAAACATAATTGATTTTTGATCATTATCATCATCGGCCTAAAAACGTCCCACTACAGGAACGAATTAAAAAAACTATTTTCTAATACGTTATTTTACATTTAGTTATCACATCAAGAACTAATTCGCAAATTGTATTTCAAGTCAAAGCTATCATGTAACCCAATTCCAATAGTACATGTAAATCGAATTCCATTCCACAATTGTGTATATAGGGCGTTCGATGCAAAATCCATCGACGCCCACTAATTGTTTTACCTCAAGTAGCTCGTGTGAGCCTCAAGATTTTAATCAATTGAGGTCTAAGTTTAATTACGTTCTTGGTTGTAGCCATTCCAGACCCCGCCTCACGCTGTTACCGAGGCTTATTTGCTATGGCTTGATTGGATTTACTTCGATTGTAGAATCGCCATTTAGTTATATATAATTTTCTAATCCTCTGTGAAATTAACTCGCTTCAGAGTTAAGCAATTTCTGATTGCATAAAATAAAAACTAAAATGTATATAATGTATGTCCTTATAAGTTTTAATAATGAGTGCCGGTGGCTCATTGGTGCCTTTCGATCTGGAGGGTGCAGGTTCAAGTCCCGGCACACACCAATATGTTTTAGTATTTTCGAAATTATATGTGCGTTTATCCGATACACTTACAAGAGATTCAAAGGTTGTACTTGAAGTCAGTCAATCTGGACTGGGCCCGCGAGTCTAGGCTCTGCGGTATCGAACTCTTGTGTTTTTATACATACTAGTTGTAAATCCGGTACTAAATTATCTAGTAGGTATAAACGCAGTGCCAGATATCGTCCCTTAAATAGTTTCGGTATGCGGGCACCGTAGCTTGTAAAATTACCGGTATATAAATCCATCATCTGTTGTCTCAGATAAAGAGGGCAGTGATAACGGAAAATAAATAAAACAATCAATCAATCAGCCAACATTAATCCACTGCTTAACATCAGCCTGCCCCAATGCTCGCCAAGCATTCAGATTATGAGCAGCCCGCATAACACTCTCTCTCCTCTCTCGACTCCGCACTACAGAACGAGTACTTCAAAACTGAATCTGACATAGCCAGGTGTATCACTATGTAGTACTTACCTTTTCATTTTGTTATTTACTTTTATTCAATTTACAATATGTATTTACATTATTATTTCATCATTTTCACTTCAATATCACTATGCATTGTAACTCTCGATTCTTTCAGCCGCAATAACTTCGGTCCGGAAAACTATATGAACCGGACCCATTGCATTAGATGCCATATCATTTTTCCTTCATTCTCCATCCAATCTTTTATATTTTTCACCCTTTTTAGAGATTGAAATCGCCTTTTCATTTATTTGACATGTTTGTTTATATCTATGACGTTTCCCCTAGCAACGTTCAATTACTCTTAAATTCCCTATTTTAGCTATATGACCTACGTTAAAATCTAATTTATTTCGAAATTAAATAGAAATGATTTGAAATTTGACGGTTGTGAAAGGCTGCATATAAATGGAGGCCTTTGGTTGCTGTACGGGGCTTTTCGATTCATTCTTTTACCAGTTTCTTTCGGATTATTTTACTAGTCTGATACGAGTCTATTCTTTGTGGAGAATCATAATATACCAAACTCTCATTTACATTCCACAAATCGCTGCTGCCGCTGCTGCTGCCGAGGCTGTTACGTGAGAAGCCAAACTATTGGAGCTTCGGGTGTCCTATCGCCGGAGCTGACGCGCACCAGGTGCCAGTGAATCCCTGGAAGCGCCCAAATACTACGCGGCCCTGTGGAATCAAGCCCTCCACGGCGCCTCAACTCACTGCTCGTGCCACCGTGCTCATCCCTGCAGTTTCCTGTGCATCCTAAGCTGTAGAAGACGAACAAGGAAGATACAAGCTACACACTATACACCCTTCATCATACACACCTCTCACTTTACACCTCCACTCATTCCCATCCACGTTTAGTTAATTTGTATTAGGTCTTTTATATTAAATTCCATATCCCTCTATTATTGGTCTTCTCATTTGTCGCTTCACGACAACTAACCACCACGTGTGCGAGCCGTTCACTTATTACATAGATATAACATCATCAATAAAAACTCAAGTATTCTATCCGAATAGCGCACACCGCAAGATCGTCAATCAAAACACTGTAATACTAATCTGAGACAAATTGATTTCATCTGATAAAACAAATGGGTACTAACTTACGATTAGTTCCGCTTAAGCTAACTATCAGGGTTTATTATACTACACAATAGGGACTAGTGTTGTCAGGGCCGATTTGTTTTAATTCGGGACTCGAGGCCATAAAGTCGGGATTTGAAGTTGTAGATCGGGACAGGTAACAATAAAAAATGTAATGTGACGCTGATTTGACAGTGATGTAATAAGTATAAGTAATGTAGCGTAAATATATATATATTTTTAATGATACACCAAATTTTCTTCTTAATTTAATTGGGACATCTAGCGTCCCGATCGGGACGTATCCTCAGACCCCGGAAAATCGAGACGTCCCGCGCAAACCGGGAAACCTGGCAACACTTATACGGACCCCACACGCGGACGTGTAATCCATATGTAATCCTAAGGAACCAACGCCCGTTAATAAGATCGACGCTACGAATTACGGGCTTAGTGAGTACTGTCTCCAGCTCGATGGACCGCAACTTGCGAAAAGTTGCTGGCAGAGATTGACTAAAATGTGTGTGTTGTTGATAAAAAGAAATACTTATAAATATTTTTTTATTAATCATATAATATCGTAAACTCACTAAAGACTAACACATAAAGCTGTCCGAATTGATATAATAACTAGTTTATCCGTGTTTTACCACGTCTGCTAGCTTCGAAATCAATGGAGGTTTACTCCTGGAGATCAGTCTGCTAACTTGATATCTATACGTCACAATTTAGCAACTGCCCTGGCCGGTAGATTGAAGTCACTTTTTATTTATTTATTGCAATCTAAATCACTATTTAGTAGTAGGGGAATCCTAAGTAAAGTTGATACAACTAGAACCGAGGTCGAAATCTTTACATTCCCTGTTTGCCTAAATAAAGTATTCCACAATACATTCGGCTACTGACATAAAACAAAACGAAGATGAATGAGAAGAATTAGTTGATGGCTTACATTGTAATTTATATTACTTTGTGCCCAAATTATTGGCGTGCTATATTTGGCATTGGGGCTGCTATTTAACTTCTTATTAATGAAGAGCTGAAGTACCGTCAGTGAAATTATTGAATTTTGTGATTACCAATTACTCGTATATGTAACAAATAAGAAACTCAACATTGGTATTTTTTGGAATCTTGGGTATAATAAATAAATACTTTTACCGTGAGATTGTCTATCTCCTAGACAGCTTTTTTATTTATTAGAAAATATAAAAATGTTTGACAATTTTTAAGGGATGTCTTGGATTTGGTATTTAAATTTAATGTGCCCTTGGTTTACTTACAGACAAGTCATAGAGTCAGCAACGACATTTATATGTTTGTATTGAAAATAGGTGAAAGCTTTATTCACAGTTTACCTGTTTACTCGTTTACCCTCTATAGTATGTAATATTATTCTCGGAGTAAATAACGTTGTAGATGTCGTGTTACGATTTAAATTAACCCGTGACATTAAACAAATTAAGAACGATTACCAAAAACATATTATATGTTATGGTTTTGATATTTTATTGAACGCGCGTAGGACTTTCAATAAAAAAATATTCCTATATAACCTTACTATGAATTGAAAACTAATAGACTCAACCGCACTTCAACCTTATAAACTACTCCACACGTGGCATCAGATTGCCAATAAACCAAACAAAATGGCTGTCCCATATCACTAGAGTTTTCTCGAAACTCTGCCTGAATCTCGGCGATACGTCGGAACTGGCATTTAATCTTTCCCACTCGTGGATCTAATTGAAAAAGTTTCACAAGGGGTATTCGAACGTAATTTGGGCTCGAAGTAAATAAACTGCCCAGTTATGCGGACGTCAAAACTGTTTTAACGATAGTTGTTGAAACTTTTGTTTAGAGAGTCCGAAGAAACTTATTATCTCCCTGCTTTGAATACTTAGTTTTATAAAGGCTTCCTTCTTTGATTAAACATTATAAGAAATAAGACATTATAAGAATATATGCAGAAATACAATGTAATATACCAATGTAAACTGGCAGTAGTAGAGGAGCAGAGGCCAAAAAGGCAACCACTCAATACGAGGCAGTGGAATATGAGCATAGTATGCCGTGGTGGCATCGTGATGCTGGCCTCAAATGAGAGATCATACATTTCTGATAAATGAAGATTGAAGACATTGAGGTGGCATAACATCGATATATATTAATGTGCTTTTCAGCAACCAATCATTGAACATTCACGTGCACCAGGAAATTTCACCTCCTTTCACCAGTTTAGGGGAAACTGTACTCAAACGCAACGGAGCATTTCCTTAAGACCCTGCCTAGTCTGAACGAGGCTTTTACGAATTACGAATTGAAGTGGCTACTCATATATAAAGCGTCTCTATTTACATTTCGTAAGTAGTCGGCAAGATAAGGAAAGCGACCAGGATATCTGGCCTCTCAAGTATTACACGCTTCTTAAAATCAAAATACTTATTCAAAAGTAGTTTTAACTTTGTTAAAACAACGCATCGTACCTATATCCGTTCTAAATGCAAAATGGCCGACACTTGGCGTCGCCTGTTACGAGATTAAAGCGGACTCTCGCCAGTTAGGCCTGCACAACGCACGAATAATAAAATAAACAAATGAAGCTAGGAAACAAGCGCGTTCAGACTTTTTTAGAGTGGCTATTACAATTTTTAAGAAAATAATTTTTAAGTTTTGTTTCTTATAAACATGCGTGTAGGTAGTACCGAGCATGGATATACTTTAAACATTTGTTCAATTTTGTGTAAATTTTTAAAGTAAAGAAACATTTAATCGGTGACAAAATTACATAAAAAGTATTGAATAAACAATAATAATGTAATAAAATTATTGATCTGAAGAAGGTTTTTCTTGCGTGCGTGCTTAGAACCACTTTCTTAAAATAAAAAATAATTTTAAAATTAAACCATAAAAATATTCAAAATTGTGATAATTTCTAACAAATCACAATTTTAGACTATGTACCTACGAGTATCAAAAGCGATTGCTATATTGCCGTTTAGTTCGTTATTTGTACTAAATTTTGATGTATTGATCTGTGAAATAGTTTACAACTCCGCATTTGAACCATTGATGTTTCGAGCTTGCTCAGGTATATTTTTATAATCTATGACTGTGTATTCCAAAAGAGGATTTTTAGGTATGTCACCAAAATATTTATTTTATTTACACTAAATTTTTTTTTTAAGTTACTAAGCCATAAGCCGATTGATCTCCTGAAAAATTAATAAATTTACGATTGTTTTTCCTGTAACAATAAACGAGCTGATTTTGTGAAAAAGAAATCATTTACAGCTCTGATGGTATGAAAACCAGGAGAGACCAGGAAACCCAGACGACTTTAAACTGTATCTTCTTTACCATACAGCACATTATATACTTGCCACAACATATAATTAACTGACAAAGTTCCGACAGCACAACCCGGTGATATATCGCAACAAGCTTAGTACGTCAGTGACATGTCACGCGACAAATCCGCGTTTACCGGCTGGTTGTCGTGTCGCGAATAGCAAATGTTCAACGATGTTCAATATGGAATGCACATGACATAGGTATGCTTATTGGGAATGCATTTGATATTCAGATTGATTTTGGTGCTCTTGTCGACTGATACTGAGTGGCTAGAGAGCTTCTGCGAATGGAACGGTATTTTGATGGTGTATTTTTGTAAGTGATCGTCAAATATTTATTTATTGAAAACATAAACTTGTTAAGACGGCTAAGGAAATACTTATAACAACAACCCACGTTTGGTGTGTACGAAACTCAATAAGTTTTTATACAATTTCGGAAGATTTACAACACGACCTGAAAGGTCAAACGGTCAGCAATAAATATGCAAAACATCCGTCTAAATGTGACATAAGGCCCGAGTAAAGTAACCTATCGCTAACGGCTAACCCTTGTCACAACTTTTCCCATTTTGAAATTAAACATCGTTTCTTGGCCGGAACTAGAATTAATAAGTTTCTGTTATTATTAATTTTGTGGACGACACCTTGAATATTGGGTAATTAAAAACGTCTTTTTCCTTTTGGTCATATTCGTCTCATAATCATATAATAATCAACAAAATTTAGGTTCGGTTCTCCAAAAATCATGAATGAAAGAAAAATATGTGTTGCACCTTCGAAAAAAAGTTTTTCCTTGATTTTTACCTAAAACTGGATGGTCCTTATATTTATTCTCCTCAAAAAATTCCTATTCACGGTTTTGAAATGAAAATAAACAATAAAGAAATCGGATTGCGAGGAATTCAATTTCAATTCTTACACTGAGTTGCGAGCGCTATCTGTATTCCAAAAATGTCTAGGGAATTAACATAATTGTTTTTATTTTGATGAAATTTTTATATATAAGCTAGTTAGTTAAACAAATATTTTTTACTTGTCATTACAATTAGTGAACCTGGATCATCATTCATCATCATCATTACAGCCCAATTATGTCCACTGCTGAACGAAGGCCTCCCCTAATGATTTCCACGCGGACCGATCCCTTGCAGTTGACATCCATCTGCTACCCGCCACCTTAACCAGATCATCCGTCCATCTGGTTGGGGTCGGCCTACGCTTCGCTTTCCGTTACGTGGACGCCACTCGAGAACCTTTCCGCCCCATCGGCCATCGGTTCTACGCACTATGTGCCCTGCCCACTGCCACTTCAACTTGCTAATCCTCTGGGCTATGTCGGTCACCCTAGTTCTCCTACGGATATCATCGTTTCGGATTTTATCGCGTAGGGAGACACCTAACATAGCCCTCTCCATAGCACGCTGAGCAACCTTGAGTCTATTCAAGAGGCCCTTAGTGAGCGACCACGTTTCGCTTCCGTATGTCATAACTGGCAACACACACTGGTCAAAGACCTTCGTCTTGAGACACTGAGGTATTTTGGACGAAAAGATCTGCCTTAACTTCCCGAACGCTGCCCATCCTAATTGGATTCGACGAGAAACCTCCTTCTCGAAGTTGGACCTACCCATTTGGACTACCTGTCCCAGGTACACATATTCGTCAACAACTTCGAGGACAGAACTTCCAACTGATATCGGTATAGGTACGACATGGGCATTAGACATGACTTTCGTCTTGTCCATGTTCATTTTAAGACCCACCTGTTGAGAAGCTCCGTCTAGGGTTTCGAGCATAGTGCTTAAATCCTCCATGGATTCTGCCATGACTACTATATCATCGGCAAATCGAAGATGAGTGATGTACTCGCCATTCACGTTGATGCCAAGTCCTTTCCAATCGAGCAGCTTAAACATATCTTCCAACGCAACTGTGAACAGTTTCGGAGATATAACGTCTCCCTGTCTCACTCCTCGGTGCAATTGGATAGGTTGTGTAAGCTCTTCATGTACACGGACTGACATAGTAGCGCTCTCGTACAGACATCTCAATACTTCGATATAGCGAAAGTCAATATGGCACCGTTGGAGGGCCTGAAGCACAGCCCAAGTCTCGATCGAATCAAAGGCTTTCTCATAGTCCACAAACGCCAAGCATAATGGCGTTATACTCTCTAGTCTTCTGTATAACCTGCCGCAGGCGTATGTATGTGGTCTATGGTGCTGAAGCTTTGCGGAACCCGGCTTGTTCGGGGGGCTGGAAATCATCAAACTACGCGAGACGGTTCGTGATGACTCTGGAGAACAACTTACACCTATTTTTATCATTATAGTCCTTGAACAAAGGCTGAGTAGTCTCAGATTGCTTGGTTCTCTCAAGTTTTGAAATGATATTTAAAAAATCAACCTTTACCCGCCCCAGTTAAATATTTCCCACATATTAAATAGTGCCTGGAATCCTGGATTCTAGAATTTTCTACAACTGAATCCAAAAATATCAATTTAAAAAAATATTATAAGTATCGTACGTGAATTCTCTATAAATAGCTGAGCAAGTGATAAGTACTCTTCGAGAATCGTCCATTACTATTGAAAAACGTTTACCGTTGGCAGAATGACTTTCAAGTACTAGCCAAGAATAAATGTCCGACTTTTCATTTAGAACAAAGCGTTTTTATGCCGACGTGCTATTCTGAACATTCTACGCCTCTTGTTCTTTTCAAGTCTATTAATTAGAGACTGCCTAAGAAATATTATTCAAGATTAAAACTATCTTCTATAATAAATAGAAAAATTTTCAATTTTTATATGTTACAACATAGTTTACATAATATACATATTCACAAATAGCCTAAAAAACGTAAATATATACAAACAAGAATTAATTTATTTTGTATTTATTTGAATTAATTTATATTTACAAACAAGATATTTTATTTATAGGAAATAAGTGACTTATAAATAAAATATCTGGTTGCGATTGTCATCATGTGAAAAGGTGCACAAGAGGCTGGTCACGTTGCCGCGCTGAATAGCTAGGCTAAATAAATCAATAGCAGTGTGAAAAAAATGTATGTATAAAGTTACATAAAGACACGTATAATGTAAACTGAATTATGTATATAAAAACGTTTTATTCGATCTTTTTGTGCTCAGAATATCGCAGTCCACTGCTAGACATAAGTCTCCCCCATCCAGCGCCAGATATCTCGGTCCTCCGCTTTTCTCATCCAGCCTCCAGTAGTGACCTTTCACAAGTCGTCAATGGGGCCAATAGATTAATGTATCCGAGCCAATTTTTATAAATACTCAATTTAATCAATACTTAAAATGCGTGATTGATAAATCAATATAACTTATTCGCCTACGCCTTTACAAAAGGCTTCTTAGTATATGACGAGTTATAATAAGAAAACCAATCAAGATTCCGTGAAAATATTTTGACTGGAAAATTCCATCTTTTATTATGTGTAGAAATAAATGTTGTAGAAATATATATTTTAAATTATCAAATACACTAGTAATATGAAGATTGCTAAGAAGTATTTACTTGATTTAACCAATAATGACACCTTAACTGCAGGGGCTAAACTATAGGGGCTTTTAAATCAATTACCTATCTTGTGGTATCAACCCTCCACTCCGTTAAAAATTTATACATAAATGTAAGCAGGTACAAAAGTTATTGCCAAAATGTCAACTTTGTTTGTATAAAGAGTCGCTAGCTTTAATGTTTTACAACCTGATTTTACCTCAGTATTTCTATGGTACCTTAGTGCTAGAAAACATTATGTAAGTAAGCAAAAGTATTGGTATATAAGTCTCTGTTGACGTCTACAGCTCAGGTGCTGTCAGAGTGAGTAAGTGATGATTCTGTTTACCGGGGGCCGTTTTATAAGATAAATGGTTAGCTGGAAGCTGTTTGGACGTAAATATTTGTTTTGACGTCCTTTTAGTGAGTTTGGTTTAAATTTGACACTTTAATCAACTAATGTTTTTGTCCATGTTATCGTGATTAAGTATTTTATTTTTATAAAAGATTCCAGTTTACTGTTATATTATTTAACAGAAATTCATAATAGTAGGTAGTCATTATTTTTCGTCAAATCTGCTCTGCGCCCGTCGCTCGAGATGATAGATGTAAGGTCTCCAATACCCGGTAATTTGAATAACTGCAGTGCCCTCATCCCGAAACACAAAAGTGCAAAACACTCCTACTTTACGGCACGATATCTGGCGACGTCTCAGATCCGAGTCTACCACCTACTACGCAAGTAAGTAATTTGAATAGCTGCAGTGCTCTCATCCTGAAACAAAAAAGTGCAAAACACTCCTACTTTACGGCACGATATCTGGCACTACGGTGGTACCTATCTAGACGTCTCAGTACCGAGTCTACCACCTACTACGTAAGTAGAACGAATAGTGTGGAACACATAAATGTCTGAATACATATTTCGGAGGTTCAGAAGGTCTAAAGGGAGGATGTCCAGAAAGACAACGAAAAACTAAAAAGAAAGAAACAGAAAAAATCTTGCGGGTTCAAGTAAACCCTAACGGCTTAAAGTGAAATTAAAAAGTCGATGAATAAATACTTTTTACTTTACAAAATAACGTATTAGCTATAATTAACAATTTTTTTAAGAATATTGTTTGTAATACCTACAATGAATTATATTGTTTTTGTTTTATAAAAAGGCAAACGAGCAAATAGTTCAGTTGATGTTCAGCGAAACCACCAACCATTGACTTTTTCCGAAGAAGCAATGAGTGTGTTGCACTACCATTTTACGGTAGATGGTAAAGGAAAAAAGTGAGGGATTTCAAATGCTTCCTCATTCACAAAAATGAAAATAGTTTTCACGCAGGTTTTTTGGTATCACTACGGTGGAATCATTCGTGCCCAAGCATAGTACCACCACACTTAAACTTTCAAGATACAATTAATACTACAACTCGTTTACTCTTCCCTTACCCTAAATATTTCCATTGTAATGAAAGCTCATCTATAAATTATCGGATAATGATTCCCTTAGAGGCTCCATCCCATTATACGTCGCTCCTTAGCTCCTTACAAAGGTTTAATTAAACCACTTTGTCGAAGAATTACCTTTTTATACGCCATGACGCAAGATACTTTACAGGATAATGCGGAAATATATATTTTATATACATATCAAATGTATCCAATAGAAAATGGTTAACGGTGTAAGCTTGAGCCATAATTATAAATTCATGATCTGTTTACTGCTTTTATATATAGACTAGGTAGGACTAGGTGTTATATACTACAATTCAAAGGAGTAAGGCCCATATTCTAGAGACTCGAAATTTATATTTACTTAATTTGATTTAGATCGGGGTAGCATAAATAGAGGCATCCCTTTCTAACTCTATTTAAGTAAATATCAATGCTTGTGTCTCATTTTAGAATACGGGCCTTAGTCTTTAAAATCTGATTTGAAGAGAGTTTAAGACGTCTAAAATACAAAAAAAATATTGAAAGAATAGAAGCATGAAATACTAAAATGGTAAAAAAATAAAATAGCAGTAAGTTAGATACCAACTATAGAACATTGGTATTTTGTATCTGGTAATAGTGAAAACGAGTAAATTTATGTATAAATAAAATTTTGCAGTTCTATAAGTTGTAGTTTAAAAAAGCGTTATAATAGCGCTCTATTACGAAAAATAATCGATCGTTAACATCGGCTATATTTTCGTAGCACGACTGTATTTTTAGTTTTACTACGACAAGTATCTACGATCGTACTACGATAAACACTCGTAGTTTATATTGTAAGCTACGTGATACGAATAGTTTTTAATAATAAGTGTGCTATCCTATGATAGTATAATAGTAATAAAAAGAACACAAATTATGCATTTAGTAAAGATGTGTATTTTAAATGAATTGTTTATTTTTGGTTCTAATCGTTTTCTGCTCACAGCGTAATTTTATCACAAAACATTGAAGTAGTTTCTTAATACGAACTCTAATAAATAAAAAATACGTCAATTGAAAACAATATAATTGACTGTTGATGAACCAAAAGTGCGTTTAATGGCGAGATCAAACTTTGTTTTTTTCATTCGAGAGGATTAAAAACTCGCCGTAAACTGCTTCCCCTGAGAAATTTCCGTCAACTTGTGCCGGTTGATTGCCACCGTTGGGAAATTCACTTTTATTCGTGCTAAATGGTATTCATAAGAAACATTTCCCTTAAGCCAATAACACCGTAAAAGTTATTTGTTCCATGTAAAACTTAGCCCACGCAAAAATCGTGACGGCTTACCAACTTCGTCCATCGCTTATACCGGTTCTTCGTAGGGCTGCCACCTTTGAGGTTAAAAATATTTTTATACATCCCGTGATGTATCTCAATCATGTTACATTTTTCCAAGCTCATTCCACAAAGAGTAACGGAAAATCGAGTTGCCCGAAAAATTAAGTAAAAAAAAGACATTTATAAAACCATGAAAAAACACATCAACAGAGAGAAGAAACAGTCTAATAACACAATATAAGAAATATCGATGAATACAGTAATTTGTATCAAAGCTCTAAATTTATCATATTGGGATCAAAGGTGACCATGTACGTGGCAATACATGTATTTTAAGGGTTTAGGTATTCTGCTATTACACAACCTGCTACTGCAGGGTTCAATAAAATGTTTGTAAATAAAAGAATCTATGTATTGGGGATGGGTTTATTTTGTTATATACAAAATCTAGTATTTTTAAATATTTTGTACATTACATGCCATACACGTTTGTTTCTCCTTTAATTAAAGTAATCCCTAGCAAAAACTTTTTGATTCACCGGTTGTGTAAATGACTGTCGATATTTTTTTATGTATGGCTTTTGATGTTTACATGTCAAATAATTTACACAATATCCATGTGGACTCGTGTAAAGTGATTATTTATGGTTTTAAACACTTCATTGCAAAAAGTTGTTGGGAAAAGTTTATGGCCTGCATTGTACGCGTGGATGCAATGATGATAAACTATATTTAAAATTATGTGACATTAACATATTTTAACATTTAAAATAACATAGATGGCGCTGTGTGAATGTCTGTAGTTTTATTAACAATTGAATGAGGTGGCAACTCTATCTAATGCTGTTCTTTGTCATGGCACATTTGGTGAATGAATTTTCATTGCTACGTTAAATCAACATATTGTGTGTGTGTGTAGTGTTAAACCGGTATCAATTCGTTTCCCAACAGTACAGCCATATTTTATGGTTTTAGAGAGTCGCAGTTCAGCAGTTGACAATGAACACGATCAATTATCTGTGTAAACTATATTTTAACGCCAAACACTCAGTTTTAACGGAGTTGCTATTACAAGTGAACATTGTTCAATCGTAAAAAAATGCCCTTTTACCTTTACGCGAACTTATCCTTGGACTATAATTCATAGCTTCTTAGGGAATGGTAGGTAATAAAATACTTTCTTTGTAACTAAAGTTTATACTTTTGAGTTTATTTACAGTCTATGTTTAACTTCTAACACAAAGCCCTTTGTATTTGATTTATCTATAGTACCTATTATGACTACTATAGTACCTATTATGTTCATTATACAAACCCCCTCTAGGCGCCCGTCTCTCACAAAGATATTTATTTATTTATTTAAAAAGGTACACCAACAGTATAAATACACAATATTGGATAACATTTAATTTAAGGTTAAGGTCTGGTACATATACCCTTTATAGGCGTACACAACGTTGATAAACATTAGAATAACAACACATGAGATAAAAAATCTAAAAATGAAAATAACAATACTAATCAGAAACACTAACAATACTGGGATCACTTACCAACCTCGAGCAAGGCATTTAGTAATTTACTCGAGGGTGACAGAATGGTCCATATAACTTTGAACCTAAACACCGACAGAAAATAAATCTAACAACTTCCGTCTGAAGCTAGGCAAGGAGTCGTGAAATATATCAATTTCCTTCAGGTGAAGTTCATTATATTCTCTACAGCATCTGGCAAGAGGAGCGTATAATAGATATATAGATATGGGTCAGTATAATAAGTTTTTTCTGTAACTTGCTTTATGTCACACTGCTACTAGACCTATTTTTTGTGGAGAGAATAAATAAACGATAATTATTTTTTTTTTTTTATTTATCTATCAACTGTTGTTACAAACATTGAATAAAAACCAATTTAACATAAATCAAAATATTTAAAATTTAATATCATTTATTGCCTTGACCTACACTACAACAGTATGAGGTTGCAAAGTCGTTGGGAAAGCACAGCTTTTTTAACACGCATTCATTTGTTAAATTCTTTAATATTTAATAAAAAGGAACATAAAAATGTTTTTTTAATTGCATTAGTATTTTGTAAATCTTTATCCGGTTTAAGGCTCGAATACAACCGTAGTTCAACATTTTCTTACAAATGAAAGTAATAATGAAGATTATATTGGTTGAATTATTTATGGTGCCTAGTAAGTAAAAACGGAATATCATCATCCAGAATGTTGCTAACATTATTGTACGTAAAATGTATACCGCCCGCGATTTAGTACGCAGAGGTCTGTATGAGTAACTGTTTTCATAAAACCCGTAATATGAAGAGGCAAAATTTACTTCTGATGATATTTTTAGAGAGATACCGTATTTTACATGCGTAATATAGACCCTGTTTAAAAATAACAGAATATGCTAAATTATTTTCTACTGTATCTTTTAAAAAAGCTCTAAAGTATGTAAATCTAAAATACAGGTATTTTAAAGTATTTTATATATTTTTAAGTATAATATATAGCCCCATATTAAGCGCAAGCTTGTAGTTAAGGTACTAACTGATAAACATACTTTAATACATACATATAATATATAAAACACACCCAGACCAATACAAACAGACATGTTCATGCACACAAATGTTTGTACTGCCCGGGGATCGAACCCGCAACCCTTAGTGTAGTAGCCAACATTTCAACTGTTACACCAAATGGGTCGTCTTATGATTCCCGTGTTTTAAGTAGTTAAGTTAAGCCGTTATATCTACATATGTTTCTGGCTGAAAACTTGAGGTTCAAAGAACATATACATTAATACGAGTGCGGGAGATAAAAGTGTGATCAGATATCGTCACTTAGCATATCACACGTTAGCAGTGCACTGTAATAGCCACTAAGGGGACAGTTGACAATCACCAAGTGAGGGAAAAAAATCATTTTGTTAAACCAAATAATCTCTGGAATCATTATAATGATAAGATAAACAATGCATCATGAGGTAGTAAGGCGACGTTACCACCTTATGTACGTCTTATATCGTGCCAATCTCTGTAAATTCTAATCCAGGCTTAGGTGTAATTGAATTAGTTGTAAGCTTGTATTGTTATCCAGTATTAATTCTAAAGTAATGTATCTGCGAAGCAAATTCGGTTTCTAATAAATAAACAGTTAGGAACAATCATTTGTATATTTCGTCGAGTCTGAAGTTTATATTAAAAGCTTTACTATGGTTACCACACGTTTTCAGATACATTTTCAGACCAATTTCAATGAATTTCCATTCTTTGAATTTAATACAATCACAATTTCATTACTAAGGGAGGACGTAGGTACATCTATATAAAATACTTTGTTTCAATGAAATAAAATTAAAATATTTTCTTCATATCGCTACATAAACGATTATACGAGTATTATTGTTTTATTAATTTTCCGTTAATTGTATATAGACGTAATTGCATGTGAATATTATTATGATTATTTGTTAACGTCATCGGTCAGGCATCGATTTCATTTAGTGTTCTTTAAAAACCTATTGCTGAAATCTTGAGATGAGTACTCTTATTTAAGTGTTTACTTTGAAAAGCATTTAGTCCTTTTTTAAAGTGTTGAAAAAACCGAACTATGGTAGTAGTTGTACAACATTGAGTTAAATGTTATTTTTTTGTTACAGGTAATTTTCGTGCTAACTAAAGCAGGCGTCATCGGCCCAAATAGGAAGTGAATTTCCTACAAACATATAGCAGAGCCGTGTTAACGTTAATAAGATATCCGGCGCAAATGGGGGAGTATGTGTAATTTATACGATTTCTCGTGCCTCTCAAAGCACAGGAGGAATCCTGGTAATATTTTTAATCGCCTATCTACGGATTGACCAATGTGATACTTAATTCGAAACGTTAAATGGGTACTTAAAACATCAACTCATTTTGAAAATTATTTCATAACAATACAAGTAATGAACGGTTATTAGCATATTGAATTCATGCTTTTTTAAATAATATAAAAAATATCAAGAAAGTACTGTGCGCGAGAAAAATATTCTACAAAAAAATTGTTATTGATATCATAATGTGCATGATATTTTTTAATGAATTAGTTTTAATTCTTACTTATTGGAGTCCGTCTATGAAGTCTGTATCAGTAATTCAATATATTTTCCCGCTTAATTAGTTACGCAGAAACTTAACTAATTTAACAAGCTATAATTAGGCTTATAGCTGTATGCCGGGCTGAAGGGCGAGTCAGGACGAAGGGTGATTGAATCACGTCACGGATTTTTTTTGTCATTATATAGCAGCGTCACTGTGTTCTTACTTAGGTATTCATGGTAAGCTCGTTTGATCTGCTGCCAACTTAAATTTTAATAGATATTCGTAAAACAAACAATTCTGCCATCATCATCAGCTCATTAAACCTCCCCACCGAGGGGCACGAGACTACCCGTATAGGGTGATTAGGCCTTAGTCGTCCACGCGGGCCCAGTGCGGATTGGACGTCTTCACACACAAACTTTGAATCTCTTCGCAGGCGTGCATGAAGGTTTCCTCACGATGTTTTCCTTCACCGTAAGAGCGTCGGATAACGTACATATATTTCGAGAATCGGTGACTCAATGGTGTGGACTGTCGCCTTCCTACCCGGAGGGTTGAGGTTGAAATCCCGACACGTACCAATGTGTTTTCGAATTTCCGAAAATATATGTACGTTAATTCTGCCAATGTAGCAATAATTTAAATAATTTATTGAACACAATACTATATTAACCCATTAACGCCCGCGTACTATAAATAGTACACACTACTTTAAGTGACGATAAAAAAATCTGTGTGAGTTTTTTAACCCTAGTAATTATTACATATACCCATAGGTCACGCATTAGGTGCTTAGATAAAAATATATGTAATTTTGAAATAATGTAAGGGTAATCTACGATTTTGTGTCACTAATTATTTCGTTTCTCCGGTTAGTACTCATTAATTTATTATACAAGGGTTAAGTTACACAAAATCTTAAAAACGTAGGTGGTTAACTTCGTTGTATCCTAAACTTACATAAATAACATAAAAGAGCTGACTTCATATAAATCCCTTTATGCTATAACACCCCAAATGCCGCTGTACTAAGTTTAGTACAATGGGCGCATGGCATGTAATTTGGGATAGTATAGTCAAGACATTTCTATTACAGTTTTAAGATATTTGTTCATACATTTTATGCGTTATATTTGTTTCATTGTATATATGTTATGATACTATTTTATGGGTTATAAGGATACAACAGGAAACCAAAATATAATTACAAAATTTCTTACAAATGAGTCTTCCAACATGAAAACCAGTACATTGGTTTACAAGAAGCCATACAAAATATTTTTAGACAAGATAGTGATGATGAAGCCACTTACGGAGTGATTATGCTACCACCTAATTCAGAAGCTGTCACATATGAAGATGGTGAGGTAACCTTTATCAACAAGAATTACCTAAAGATGTTCCTGGTTATATCGAAGTTACTCGCAGACGTACCACTCCCATCGATTATGAATAGAACAGCGACAACACGGCATGAGCAGTGATGTAAAAGATGTTTTTGTCGATTTGGAATGTCACATAAACATTTATCGGTTGACGAATCATTGGTCAAGTACTGCGGTCATCATTCAGCTTAGCAATTTATAATGGGCAGGCCAGTACATTAGGATACCGTAATTGGACGTTGACTAGCGTTGGCTATCGTTACATATTTGATGTATTTTGTGGAAAACCTTCTGAGACAACCTCTTGGTTCTCCAATCCTCTTATTCTCGCGTTGCGAAGACTGCTAAACAAAACGCCGACAATTTATTTTGCTAACTTTATGCTGATTACGATCTACTGCTTGACCTAAAGAGGCTTGGCTTCAAGGAAAAAAGTCGTGGTGGGTCTTGTTGAAATCTATGGTTGACATGACTATTTCAAGTGAATGGCGACTGTACTTAATGACAAACCCCGATCAATGGATAGATCAGCTAGCATTCTGCAGGCATATACTCGTAGCATATAAGTATTTGAGCCGGTAAACAGTAAATGACAGAAGACACTCTTCCTTTGTGATCGATAGACAACAATAAAAAATATAGGATTTTATTCCGGAAAAACTGCCAAACCAACTTATATGTTCTGTATGCTCTTAAAGAGTCAAAACAACTTGTGTAAAGTTTCAGAAAACATTGTGCCTGGACAGAGTATGTTTCGCTCATTCCCACTCCTAAGCGCCCATTGTACTAAACTTAGTACACCCCTAAAAATGTACCTTATGACTTTGTTTTTGATTTTTTTCTTTTATATTATCATTAAAGAACGTGTTTTATAGCGTAAATTAATAAAAAATACCGAAAATTTAGACTGGTTTCCGTTTGGGCGTTAATGGGTTAGACAAATTTTTAATAACTTGTATGAAATACTTAGGAATAATGGAACAGACCAAGATTGAATTCAGTAAAAAAATAACTTCACCAATGGAAGAACACTAAAAGGAATCGATCCTTGGCCACTACCTAAACAAAGGATACAAAGCATTTCTTATACTTGTACCATTCTTTTGTGCCAATGGCAGTGTGTAGCTGTGTAAATTTTAGCGACCGGTTTCAGTGCGTCTCCGTCTGCCTTTACAAAACCACTGCAAAGGATGCTAGCGTTCAGCCTGGGGCTACGTCACGGCACTAGAGTGAAAGGGATGTGGCAGTTCCTCTATTTAAATGTTTTTATAGTTAAGTGTTTTACAATATTGTACGACTCCAATGAAGCATTAAAGCGTGTTATTTCTTACAATACGGTTACAAACTAAAATGCGGTTTTACTGATGGAATTAAAGTTATCTTGATTATATGTTAATTGTGATTTTTATATTATTTACACAATTTAAGTCGAACTTTTATGATGATAATTGTGAATTAGCTTTTATGATGATAATTGTGAAGTTACAACTGATAAGGTGTACTTTTTTATGAAATTATTTAGCAATAATAGTTAACCCGCTACCAACAAGGAACACAAACTTAACTATGAAACTAAATAACTGTGATGGTGGGTCAAGATAAATGAGATTGAATCAGCATGCAAAATTACCGAAATTTCAAAATAAAATAAATATGTTCAATAATTTTAAGGCTTTGATTAAATATGTACAAATCTCAAAAATCCTTAAAGTTAATGGACTAAAACGTAAAATCGATTTGGTCGGTTGCACCATAAGCACGTGACTCGGGTTCCAAAATAATATTACAAGGGAAAGGGTCCCTTGTAATATTATTTTGTGTATACTAACGAAAACTAAGCGCACATTTACAGTGTTAATTGTTTATACAAAGAAAATATACGTTAGTCAGAAACATAGCCATTCTCATTTGAATAAATTTCTAAGAGTACAGTAATTACACGTCTTCGGGTTTCCTGAATAAGCAGTTCCTATAATATTTCATATTGTTTGAAGCCAATGAATTTATTGGATACGTACTTTATTTGGTGGCAGACTCAATACTGACTCTTTTAGGTAAGAAGCACCGCAGTGCCAGAAATCGTCCCGTGAAATTGAAAAATAGAGTTATACACCTAAGATCCCGTGTTTTAGGTAACGGCTGCAGCTAAGCTATGGGTCTGCTTATAAATTATTAAAATTGGCCTTAGTTAGCATTAGCCGAATAATTATGTTGATAATACTTACATTTTTGTGAGTACCACGCCATACCATGGCGCTCTTTCAAACTTAAATTGATTTATAATATACTTACCATTCTTTACTTATTACTATGGAATAAGGCATGTCAAGCTTTTTTATGCATTCGAAAACCTACTTCGTACATGGCAGCTTAATTATATTTTCTGATTGTTGAACTCAATTGAAAACTTAAAGGCCAGTTCTAAACTTTAAATACCTATCGAAATATTCCACGTGTTAGGGTTATTTTTAGCAACTATTTAAGTTCAAACTGTTGGATTATGCTAGGAAAGAAATCTATTTCCTATCAAAGTTTATTTTTATAATAGATTTTGTTTACTTTGTCTGCGTAGACCTTTTTATCTTCGTAATCTATATCAAACTTCATATGTCAAATTGGATGAAGATAATATTTCAGCTTACTCGTCATAAAACTATTCATAATCCGGCTGCCGTATCCAAAACCTATAAAGTCAGCATTTACCATCACTGTACGACTCGCTATTGGAGCAACTCGCCTTTGAAGTGGAAAGTGCCGACTGCAGAAAAAAAGTATTCTAATAGAAACGCTGGGACGGCAAAAGACGCGTCTCTAAGTCGCATATATCAAAGTAGCGCGTCCCGTGCTCTTGAGTGTGAAATTAATGTTGGCTTAAAGGGAATACATACTCAGTATATATTTTAAAGTATTCATTAGTTTTCCTAGTATTACAAATTCCTTTTCATAAATTTATCTTACTGCCTTTTCTTCAGTTCTCAAGTCGATTCAAAGTATAAATAAAAAACATATTTCAAATATTGTATCTAAGCGATTTGTTTATAGAATAAAAGATGGTTGGTCATAATGAGAAATTATTTCAGATGTTTGTCGTGGTTGAAAATATTGACAAAATCGCCATGTAGAGATGCACCTACGCCCAATGGTATTCTGTATATATAAAGGTAGATACGCCATCCGTGCCTCAAAAACGAACCACCGAAGAGAGTACAGTTTGTACTTTTTGTTCACGAATCCATATTTTTTTAACATCATTGCCTACGCCGAGATGTACCAACGTTAAGGTGTTTGAACATAAGAAAAGCAAAAATTGTAATTACGTGCTATTTATATTCATATTTCGACAACATATTAAATGTTTGTTGAAGTTAAAAAAATATCTTCAAATATATGCATGAACCGACTTGCTGTTAATATATTATTTGAATCTTCATCATTTCATTTGAACCAATTTAATTTTTAACGCAACATTAGCCAATTTTTTTGCGATAAATGTACAATATCGGAACTGTCTTTATAGGAGGTGAACGCACTAGCTTGTTTTCTTAAACAAAACTCAAATTCGCAAATGTTTTACGTCTTTTAGAGGATATATTTCACTTGTGATTGAATTTTATAAATAGATAACAGGAACAGGAACAACCACATAAACATGATTTGTGATCAAAAATACTAATTATTATATACAAGAAGCGTTTTAATAATAAAGCCCCTGAGAACACTATATATCCGTCGAGCAGTTATGAATACAGGGTGAATTATAATCCATTCGACTTATTATAATATTGTACTCATATTATAAAATGTTTCTATGAGAACCTAATACCGTATCGATTTATTATAAAGAATTCACAAAATTAATGTTAAGTAACTAAATTATCGCATTGCATTGAGCAATTTGATAATTTATTATAGCTCGTACTAAGGTAAAGAGCATCGGACCTAATAAATTGCACAAACAAAGCAAAATTTTAGTAAAGTAATTCTATTACAACCTTGTGCATTTCAAACACAAATTGTATACACCGCGTCGAAAGCAGTAAGTGCAATTGTGTGGGAGCTCACAGATGGTACGAGAAATAAAGCTAGCTATTCATCACAGAACAATATGGTTACTGCAAATGTTGCAAGTCATTTCGAAGACCCAATTTACTACTGAACCGCTAGAGACAAACTTCTTGAAAATACAATTGAAACTGTGTTATATATTTATATTGTTCATGATAAAAATACAGTAAATAACGTCAATGAACAGAATTGTTTCGGTTTCCTGACTACGCGGACATAAATATGAAATAGAAATGAAAAAAATATCTTCCTCCAGGGTTCGGTTAGATTGATAATCAATATTGTATCGATTATACTTATTATATTTTATGAATTATGATTCACCTGATCTATAGGCCGATCGCGTTATTTTAAAACAAAACGTTTCGTTTATGATAGGGGTAATTACGATATCCTTCTGATCCTTGAATAGTTGACATTTTCGATATTCAGTATTGCCATAAGTTTCAATTTCATTGGAACTAGGTATCAAAGGATTAGCGCGATATGAAATCGACCCAAAAGTTGTATTTCGGTCCAGTTACGTTATAGCTATCAAAATTTAGCGCGATCGGCCTGCTGGTAACTATTTTTTTCCGTAATGGCACTATAATCCTCACCTTGATTCACATCCTCAAATCAGCTTTTTTATCCTTTAACAAATGATTATACCTTAATTATACATAAGGTTAACTGTCAAAAATATATATTTCCAGTAACGCTGATCTAAGCTCTGTCTTAAGTGACAGAACCAAATTACTGCAAAATGTTTTAAGCTTGCTCAAAGGGTTAGAAATTCAACTCTAATTGATGTTGCAGACTTAGCAAGTCTCTTTCAACAGGAGCCATGTTAAATTTTAATAAAATACAGTTAAATTATTTATTCAGATATGCGCATGTGATTAAAGAACAGGTTATTTATGGACATATACAAATACACTGCTAATTGCATTTTTAAAATACGAATTGTGTGTTTATTTAAGACGAAGAAAGATACAAATTTTGAAGAAGTGAAACTGAGTAAAATAAAATTATACTTTTTTACTTGTATATTATTGTGGACATGCAATAAAATACTGGATACTTTGACATAATAGTTCGACCACTAGTTAATAACTGAATTTAGATCTCTTCGTTGGAATCATTGGTGTATAATAGGCTACAGTGGTCTCGTACCAAAAAATGTTACCTATAATTAGCATATAACCGAGAACACAATGTACATATTCGTATAGGAAGATAAAACTTTAAAATGAATGAAAAACATGTCCTTATTTATTACTAAGAACAATAATGAGAAAACAAATTTTGTACCCTTATACTTAGTTCTATTATTACTTACTAAGTAGATAAATTGACCTAGGATAAACAACACAAAGAATTAAACAACGTTAGTCTTAAAAGTACACTAGCATTTCATTATAACGAAAATGCAGCTGTACTTTAATATACTCATTGCTCAGCAACTAAACAGATAGCAGTGGTTTTGTATACCCATCGGGTATTGCTCTCTGAATGCAGTTTAATTTCTTACTGTGAATTGGATTTTGCGCTGTAAATGATGTGGGGAAACGGTTGCATTCTCATTTATTATTAGCAAGTCCGAGTCCGCTTTGCCGGTGAGATTTTTGCAGAATCTAAAATCTGGAGAGTTCGAATAATATTTTCCGGTTTTATGTTAGGGAAAATCGTGCTCCAAAATCGGGTCGCATCTGCTTGGATGCATTTCTTTTATGGTGTATAAAATTCGTATATTATAGAGTAAATGCATGAATTTTGACGTGTATGCTTACGAAATTACTTACTAAAAAAAGTTAGGTAGATATTAAAACTCATGTTGCGATGTTTCGAGAAGTTTGAAAAAAAGGTCATTAATTAAAATTCAATTCATATGATTATTTCCACTTTGGTTATGATTTTGGATGCAGAATTCTGAAAAAATCTGATGAAGAAAGATGATACAGTGCTTTAATTTCAGACAGCAGTAGGCAGCTGTACTGTTAACCCATATGAAAATCCAAATAGAACTTTTGACGTCACGGTCAATTTAATTATTCATAAATTATCTTAAGTTATAACTTATAAGATTCGAAGGATAATCTTCTCGTATCAACTGCAGCTAGCATCGACACAATTTTCAACGCAATCCCGTAATAATACACTAACTAATTAAAGCTCATAACGGCTGTCATGAATAATTAGCACGTCATCATGATCCATCCAAATGCAGTGTTATTTAACAAGATTCGAAAGTACATGCAGTTTTCGTCCTTATTCTTAAGGGATTTAAAACCATAGTGTAATTTTCACATAACGTTAATTATTTTATAAAAGTACCTACTACCGAAGGTTTGAAATCAGTAATTTGTCACCACAGACGTATCAGAGCGCACCGGTGCTTGTGCGAAAATTACTAAGCTATTAGCAAGTTTCCTAACTAATTAGCACTGTGTATGTGCGTCTTGTGGAATGTAGGAGGGCCCTTTCGGGAGCGAATAAAGGACACATTATTTACGTTATGATTTATATCGCACCCGAAGCATATAATTTATTTAGGAGATTCAAATTCCATGCCTTGGAAAAAATTACAACGTTTTTCTAGTGAAATGATATGATGATTTAAACAATAATGTTTATTACATACTACCTTGAGAAGTAAGCTGCATCTAGTAATGCGTGCCGAAAAAAAGTATGGTATATATAAACACTTAAATGTTATATATATTAGTAAAAATGGCAGTCAACAACAGTATACATAAATCGGCAGACTCAAATAGAATTTGAAGAATTTTCGACTACTCAAATAGGCAGACCCAAATAGAATTTGACGAATTTCGACTACTCAAATTCCTTATTAGTATTTTTACTAAGCATTCTACACTAGTGTTATATCTCGATTGCATATTTACCACATAAACATACTAGACTAAAACGAATGATGATACATCGCTGCCTCATTTTAAGTACCTTAGACTTCTTCAGTCAATGTCGTTTGTTTTCTGAAGTGATGCAACTAGATGATGGTCACATTTTACCGGTTGCAACTACATAAGTAATTAATTATAATGCTTCATTTTAATTTCTCATTTTATAAATACATACTATTTTGCATCTAAAGCGAAAGCCGTTACCATTAATTTAAATGATGCTGATAACTCCGATTGAATTTCACACTCATTATCAATCAATATACATTTTTCAATTGGTTTGTATGTCTGCGGTTGTCATTTATGAATGCCGAATTAATTATAGCTTTTATTTTCAGTTAGTAAATAGATTCATTGCTTTTAATTTTAGCATTTGATTTAAGTTTAGCTTGCTGTCGACACCAGAAAAGTAGTGCACGGATTTTATATCGGTATTTTATACGGTATAAAGTTCGTGCGTTGACAAATAGGGACACGCCACAAGGACGGACTAGAAAAGAATTAGATATAAAATAGGGTGAATCCAAAATTATCAATCTCGGCGCATGCTCAAGAAAATGAGGGACTGTTAGTTTAATAAAATCTGGGAAGTATCATAAAGTAACTGTATTTTCGACGGACTATTTGGTGGTAAAAGAATGAAACCCCTTGCTGGCGGAACTTTTTTTTTGTATCTGATGGGCTTACTCTTGAGCACAGACTATCCTATAGGAAGAGACGTGCTCTAAGATGGAGCGAGCTTGCCCAGAAAAAGCCTATTTTTTGAATGCCACGGGGTTGTAAGTGGCCGGAAACACAGACGCAGGCAGGTCATTCCATTCCCTAGCAGTACACATAATGAAAGAAGACGCAAAACGCTTAGTCCGAATACGGAGAACATCAACTACAAACGGATAAAATTTTGCAGTTCGCTTTGATAACCTATGGTGAAAGGGTGATGATGAACTTATAAAAACTGAAAAATAATAATATTTCTTCGACGAAAGGGAAAGGATTCACAGTCAAAACTTTTAGTATCATAAGCCAACGGAGCTGTAGTAGAACCCAACAACCAACAAGATCCTATTCATCCGTCAACATCTCCCAAACCAACATGACGGTCATTAGGTAGAAAACTCGAAACTCGTCAACGAATACAGTTAATGTGGTTTCTATTAAACCATTGAACTTTATATAGATCTATTTGAGCTTGATGATATGAATGTTAAAATTTAACTTAAAGTTAAAAGTTAATTCATACTCATAAAAAACTATCGAAGTATCCTATAATTAAAAGAAAACTATTTTTGAAATATTTAGCAATATAAGATAAATTGTAGTAGAGTCCAAGGCCCAACGCAACTTGAAAACCAGGTAATATTTTTTGCGAAAATAATATTCTATTTTCAAAGTAAACATTTGTGTTTGCTTGTAAAGTGACACGGGCATGACACGACTTGAATACGTGTCGTCTAAAAACACCTGCTACGGTTTAATGTGAGTGTTTGGGGAAAATCGCATTTAATATTTTTTACCTTATACGTACCAAAATACTATGTAATTTTACTTAAACAAAGAGCATTTACTGGTTCACTTTTATAATTAAATAAAGAATTCGCGTAAACTTTTACTTTCTGATTATTTGTTTTGACAATTTTAGACTCGATTTCTGACCTTTTATCTTATCAAATATGTCAATGCCCTATCTTTAAAAGAAGTAGAAGCTGAATGATTCTATATTAAATTTAAAAATGCTTCTTTTCTTTAATTCAAATGATTATGTAGCATAAAAACAAACTTTTAGAAATATGGACCGAAAGTTATCACAAAACGGGTAACTTTTTCCCCAAACGTAATCGTGTTAAGACGCCATAAAATTTTAACACTAACTGTTTTAGGCCCCACTCTTCTGCTTAAGGGCGAACGATAAAAGAAAAGTTAGTCCCACTTCGGAACAAATATCGGGACACCCTAACCAAAGAAAGTTCCGCCACTGCTGCCATGTTTAAAACTGGGCGGAACTGTGACGACACATTTAGTTTATTAATGTGGAGAAACGATTAACTCTGGAAGCAATTAATTTAGAACTTGTGATTTATGCATAAATAACAAACTTTATTACATATGACACGTCAAGTACGACCATGTTTCCTCTTATAGGTCCCAACTTCAATGGCTGCCTATTGCCCGTAGAAGGGAATGTCACATCCTCTCCCTCCTTTACTCCATTCTTTCCCACCCTAACACCCCTCCTTATCTTAAAGATCGCTTTATTTTTCACACTGCAACCTTAGCCCGGGATTTGCGTGCCAGCTCAAGATTGACGCTTGACCTGCCGTCTCATAAGACTGACTTTTACGGAAAGTCTTTCACAGTGCGAGCGATCAAGCTGTGGAATGCCTTAACCGAGGACATTCGTCGTGCGCCGTCTCTTGAGACTTTTAAGAGCCGAGTAAAAAAACTTTACTTGCAATAAATACTTGAGAGCTTAGTTTTCTTTCACCCCTATTCCTATGCAGTATGCTGTCGCTGTCTTTTCCTTCATGTAATTCTGATTGTAGTTTGTATGAGGTATCCTATCTTCCATTAGTTAATGTATTTTTTTTGTATACATTATGTATTTGTTTATTTTAAAATTATTTATGTAGTAATATGTACTTAGTTTATGTACTATTATATTATAACTTTGCATTTAGATTAAGTTCTTGCACTAGCCCGCTTACCTAAAATTATATTTCTTTCACCCAAAGGTTCCCTGGAAGAAATTGCTACCTTAGCAATAAGGCCGCCTACATTGTACTCGTTTTTTGTTGTTTCTTTTTGTGTTGTATTTTTTTTTTATGTGCAATAAAGAATTTTTATCTTATCTTATCTATCTTATCTTGTACTACTTACTGACGTCTGGTTATTATAAATCAATGTGATAATTTAAGACTTTCCAAACTTCACCAAAATGTAAACAAATTAAAGTTAAATTATGAGATTATAAGCAAAGTTATAATTTTTGACGTTAACGTATTAAGTTACAGTTCTTATTATTTTCCTGTATGTATTTGCCTTTAGCCTGTATAACAGCCACACTGTAAGTATACCTGTAATGGTGGGAGACAAAGGCAAGGTGAAGATGCCTACCTACATAGACGAGATTTAGACACGGCCTTCCTTAGGTAGGTCAAGAACACATATCAAGTCCAATTACAAATGTAATTTGTTTCCTTACATTGTACAAAAAGAACAAAATTTTTAATATTGTTCCATGGATTTTCCGCTCACTTGAGTGTACAAAAACCTTCCTCGGATCTCATTAAACATTGTTTTTATAACATTCCTCAAGAGGTCGACGTCCTTAAATTACTGAGCTTACCCGAACCACTCGGTCCCAATCATCTATTCAGGGTGGAGATACAAAGATAAGAATCTAGCTCACTTGATGAAGAGATAAAAATCAAAGAACACTCAAGTGAATATTGGATTGGAAGTATTTTAAAGATGCTCAGCTGCGCTGTCGGGTTTTCTTTGATATAATCACCTGATCACTTTAGCTTTTGTATTTCTTATATCTAAAAGATACATCTACACGCCTGCGAAGAGATTCAAAGGTTGTGCGTGAAGTCGTCAAATCCGCACTGGGCCTGCGTGGACGACTAAGGCCTAAACACCCTATACGGGTAGGCTCGTGCCACTCGGTGGGGACGTACAATGAGCTGATGATGATGAACTCATCTATACTAATATATAAAGCTGAAGAGTTTGTTTGTTTGTTTTAACGCGCTCATCTCAGGAACTACTGGTTCGATTTGAAAAATTATTTCAATGTTAGATAGCTTATTTATCGAGGAAGGCTATATATCATCACGCTACGAGTAATAGAAGCGAAGCAACAATGAAGAATGTTTCAAAATCGGGGGTATATTTTCATACTTGGAGCTTCCGCTGAGTAAACGGTTAAAGTTTCATAAAAGTCATGTACCAGAGTATTGTTCTCCTTTTAAAGGTCTACAAAAATGTCCGCGACAGCATATGTCTATCTTTTAAGGTTAGCTCACTATAACATAATTTTTGCTAAAAAAAAAATTTCTGAAATTGACCCCGTAACCTACAAAGTTGGAGGGAGGGGAAATCCTATGTATAGTGATAAATGAAAGTACCGTGTTATCCCGAATTTAATACGAGCGAAGCCGCGGGTAAAAGCTAGTATTTCATAAAGTAAGTGCCCACTAGACCACAGAGGCAGTTAAACACAAAAGTCTATAACATCTACAGAAATTACTTCAGAATACGTATTTGACATTTGATTCCGGTGGATATAAAACGACTTAGTATCCATTTTACGACCTGTGTAGTACATTAGGAATAATATTACATAAAGCATACGAAAAAGAAGCGCATATTGACAATAATATACTTATTGTTGACAAGAAGACCCAGCATTATGTTAAATTACTCGTAAAATACCAGCATGACTCGTAGAGAGGTTGTTTACTTTTGTACTTAGTCTAATGGAGACATATTTACATGCGGGATGTATTCTGAGCAATTAATATTTTATTTCGACTTTGCGCTTAAATAAAATATTTTCTTTAGTGGCTATATATTGTGACGTTATAAATATTCTATTTTATTTGGTGTATACTAACAAACAATTTATTTATATACTAAGGGTGGGTACTCAATGGAGTGGACTATTGCCCTCCTACCGGGAGGGTTGAGGTTCAAATCCCGCCACGTACCAATATGTTTTCGAATGTTAGAAAATAAATGTACGTTATCCGATGCTCTTACGGTGAAGGAAAACATCGTAAGGAAACCTGCGCACGCCTGCGAAGAAATTCAAAGGTGGTGCGTGAAGTCGTACAACTCGCACGGGGCCCGCGTGGATAACTAAGGCCTGATCACCCTGTACGGGTAGGCTCGTGCCTCTCGGTGGGGACGTTTAAGGAGTTGATGATGATAAAGATTTTTATACATGCCTGGTAAATTTTATGATAATGGTGAGCAACGGCAAAAAATATTTTCCTGTCCTACAAAATTCATGACGATGTCCAATCTTATTCTAGATCTTGTTATTGCATTATACTCGTATGTACTGATACGTTATTGTAGCGGGCAACAATCATATTGCTAATGAAAGAAGTTGATACAAAATCTGATTTTTTAAAACTGAACACTCATTGATATACTGAATACTCAAATACTTTTTACTAAAACCATTAAATGTAAGCTTGATAAATAAACGTTAAACTCATTAGGATAGACATTCAAACATTGTTGGTTGTTAAAAAAGTTTTTAAAGTTAAACACTTTATGAAACTTTTAAAAATAATACATTATTCACGAGTTTTAAGAGTAAGTAGGTATTATAACGACAAATATCTTAGTATTTTACTATTAAACAATTTTCACCTTGTAGAACTTTACTTTTTACTTAACGAAAGCAAAGTAGATAGCTAACTACATGCTGGTATTTGAATCTTTCTCTTCCTCCTTTCAAAGGTTTTGAACTTCCCAGTTGCAAACTGAACTTTACAACATCGACGTAGAAACTACATCTGGAACTGAAACATAAGTTTGAAGAGAAATGAAGAAGTGATATTTTATTTAAGGATATCCTTAAGTCTACTTTTCTAAAAGAATGCCAAGCACCGTATACTTGGAGCTAAAAAATAAGCATTTAACTAAACAATAGATAAGATTTAATTACAAAATTCTTCAAGATATTGACTTCATTATTTGTTTTAATATATGATACAGACATTACTACAAAAATCTGTTCGAATAGTATCGTAGTAGTCGGGTATAGTGTATAGTCGGGCTCAGCAAATCTATCTGAATCGCTTCGTCCACTGTATAATAATAACCAAGAGAATACAACTACATAGGCGAATCCCCAACTCAATTGTCACCATCCACAAAGCAGTAACGAAACTATATTTGCCGCTCTTTGACCCAATTTGACTCCAGTGACGTCATGGAGGCGTGCTGTGAATCGCAAACGTTACACTGAATTCGGATTCAGTTAGCTTTGGAATCAGCTAGACCGATGTTTGCTTTGGTTATAGTAAAAAGGGCAAACTCATGACAGCAACCAATTTAAAACAACAACATCGCACGATGTAGCTTGTTCCTTCTCTGCAGCGGGAAATCGAAAACATTGTCATTTTTTTAAATAAGTACCTACTTGTGATTTAAAGAACATCCCCCAGATATGAATCAAATCTATTGATACAAAAACTAAATATATTTTAAATCTCAACATCTTTCAAAACACTTTGTTTGCGCAATTGTTCCCTTAAAAAAATATAATTTTCAATTCAATATTGGGTGAGGCGGGTTCCCGGAGTGGCGTAGGGCGGCGTAGCTTTATTTCTTTATTTTGTAAAACTTTAATGATAAATCTGTATTGTGGTTCCCATGAAAATTTTCCGTATATATATATATATAATACAACTGTAACTCGGCGTGTGTTTCTATATATGTGAGGACAGGAAGGATAATCTGCAGTTGTGTAATCTTTGATGATTGTATTTTTTTTGTAGTTTAAAGTATTTCTAATACATTTGTAATAAGCTGTAACATTGTCTTGAACGAGAACTTCTGCCGTTAAACTGTTGCACAGTTTGGCAGACATTATTTTGTGAAAATGTAATGTTACCTTAAACTAAATAAATTAAAAAAATTGTCTACAGTCGTTGATCTACAATCAACGACTTCACTAGTATGTGAAATTTAATTATTAAATGAGTAAAAACTATCGCCTATAATAAAACAGTGATTCTGAAATAGGGACCATACTTACACTGCACACCCAGTCACTTCGTTTAGCCCAGGTAACAAACTATACTTTGGGGATATAATTTAGGTGATGGGTGGATTAGACACAATCTCCCTCGAATCCATTTCGATTTTATTTATATTTATGTACATTGAAATTTTCTTACAGCTTACATAGTTTGCACAACAAAGTTATTCAATTTAAGTATTATGTTTCGTTAAGCATTCAATCTAAAATCAATAAAGAGCGCTTTTATCTTACTTGACAAATTGTTTCCTCTGAGTTTGAAACTTCTAAAGATAAGATACGCTGAATCTATATTTGGTTCAAGCGTTTTACTTCAAAGAACGAACCGCTTTTTTCTTTGAGACATTTAAAAATGATACTTTGTTAACTGCATGATCAGTCTTATCACCAATATTTACGAAAAAACTTACAATTTTCAAAGTTTTCTAAAGAAAATATATTACATGTGTCTGATGGCGATTAACTGAATCATAGAGACATTCATTTGGTCGCAATCTAAGATTTCTTATCTGTAAAAAAGAAGTATTGTCTCTAGACTGTAAGCACACACTTAAAAATTAAACACATGTTATAGAGAATGGTGCATACGTTTCATCTTGTACACTTTTGGGGAGTGAAAATGTTTTTATGTTTATGCCTCATAGATATGTTTTCCTTCACCGTATGAGCGTCGGATAACGTACATATATTTTGCGAAAATTCAAAAACACATTGATACGTGGATTGGAAGGATTTGAACCTCAGCCACACCATTGAGCCACCGACGCTCTTGATAGTTAAAAATAATATAAAAAAAACGTATTTATTAAAAGTATAATGAAATTTTTTTCCTAAAATTTATTATAAATGCTTCCATTTCATTGTAAAAGAAATTGACATTTCATTGTAACGGAGGGTACAATTGCGGCAATTGATGTCAAAATATACAACGTAATACGATGTTCACAATGAAATAAAAAAATGGTAATTTCTGAAACCAACCATAACTTTATTAATTATTTCAAAAGCGATCACAAGTTTCGGCGCTCGAATCCAACAAACAACACTATTTGACACGATGCACCCGCGGGATTGCTTCGACCAACTCAAGTTTGGTCCTGTAACACACCACCCCTCGTGTGCTGACGCAATAGCAATGGTCCATTTCAGGAATTGCAAAGAATTCTTCTGTCAGTTGTTGAAAAATTCTTTGGCTTGCCATTTTTATATCTATTCTAATATTTTAAATTTGAAGAGTTTGTTTGATTGAACGTAGCGCGTTCAAACAAAGAATCACAGGAACTTCTGGTCCTATATTTTATCGGCTTAAGGATGGCTGGATCGAAAATCTAACAAAAGCTGAAGACAAAATTATAAACAAATGTCTCACATTTCAAAGTTTTTAAACCGGGAGGTACTCTGTTGACACCAGGTAGTTTTTTTGGGACAAAAGATAAACCATAGGACTAGCGTGATATTTTTTTTGTATTTTGCTCAAACAGCGCAAAAGTAGAATGAACGAAATGTTGATACTATGAGTTGGCTAACTCATATCATCTGGTGTTAAAAAGAGGCATATTATGCACTACCATTAGTTACTAGCTAACTGAGCCGTACACCACATCTGTATAGATTGGCGGGTGTTTACGACTGGTATTAATCTAGGAACCTTTGACTGAACACTCCCTCTGAAGCACGGAATCATCTTTCTGTTCAGACAAACAGGTGATTCAGTCTGCAATTTCCTTATTAAACTGGGTGTAAGGGTCCTAACTATGGACTATAATAGATGATATAGTCGACTGTAAATTTAGGTTTGCTCGTGAACTAGACCGAAATACAAGAGTGGAATCACGACCGATGCGTACGCGGTGTGAAGCCGGAGTGTCGTAGTGACGAGGATCCTGGTTAACCGCCCGCGGATCGCCGATGATCACCGATCGATGCCGATCTCTCCCGAAGCCTCCCGCGCTCCAACACTGGGAAAATCGCACAAAGTGACTCCCTATTTTCATGCCGTGTGGGGAAGGCAGTGGACGTTATAGGCAGCCTGTAACGTCCACTGTAGCCTTCCCCTCAGTAGGACCTCTTGGGCCAAGACCGGATTGGTAGATGGTAATGACTAACATCCTACGGATTCTTAATGTCTTTTTATGTTGTAAGTGCACCGGATGGTCAGGACGCTCACCTGATGGTAAGTGATATGCCTGACCATGTATTTTATCGAATCGCTCTTTAGATACTATATAAAATAATTATAACATAAAAGAATAAAATAAGAGAGATTCCTGATGAAATAAAACATAAATTTGATATGGTATTTATATATACGATATAGGTATGAAGACATAATGGTTACATAATGATGAAATACAAATAAACATTTTATGGTTAAGAAACAGTGGAATAAGTTGTTACAGCAAAATAATTCTAAGAATAAATAAGAAAAGGAAAAGCGTAGCTACAACTAAGTGATTTAGTTTTTTCAATACACGAGTTATGTACAGATGCATATTCATGAAACGAGGACTTTAAAACTTTTTTGCGCTCTAATTACTTTCAGCAAAGTTCCTTAATTCCAAAACAAAAATCTCTTACTGTAACTTTCGGGAAAAACTGGGTGAAACCACCCCAGCAGTTGAACGTGCCGACGAATAATGGTGTTATTTAGTCCAATAGGGCTGTCAATCGTTGAAATAATTGTTAAGTAATTTAATTTATTTGGAACAAACTTTGCACGATATTTAGTACGTTTTACAATCTCAGAGATCTTAAACATTCAAGCTTTACAGAGTTTAGTCCGGTGAATGATACCAATTAAAAATTAATTATTGCATTTACAGTTGACCAAGATGTTTTTAAATTGGAAAATGATTAGACTGCTCATCTGATGGTTAATACACGGCCCATAAATAACAAAATATTAAGATGCACAATTACGAAGAAATATCAACTAAAAAATGTTATATCTTACATAAAATAATGTATTAAAATTTTGACTTTAGAGCGTCATTAAAAGGGACCAAATCAGAAACAGTAATATGTCAATATGAAATGTAGCGAGAAACGTGGTTCAAATTAAAATTCATTCAAACTGACGCTATGGGCAGTATTTGGCCGCGGACACTTTTTGAGTAAGCTTGTGCATCTAGTTAGTTAATTTTATTTATCTAAGCGTCCCATGAGCATTTGAAATACCAAAGCTTTTAACATCGTAAGCTTTGTAGAAATGTACGTAAAACATTGGAATAATAACAATTGCTAACCAATACGCCGATCAGAATCAAACAAATCTTAATAGCAAATACGACTGACAACCCTACTTACAAACCGTAGTAGGCACGATGCCAAAACGATGTAGGTATTGAGCCTTCCCTTGAATTTCCAATACAGATGGTCGGGTCACAGTACATGTGTTCAGCCTTTATGTGCCTGAATTAGGAGATGAGTACTAATGCATATTAAATCACTAGCTCAGTAAAATTGTTGACACGTGAATTTAATATTGGTGTTTGGTTTACCGTCATCTGATAACGTTACTAAGGATTTCAGTGTGCTTTATGTTGTTTACTGAACATTACTGAACTAATGGTAAAGCTCAGCACTAAATTATATTGCAGATGGAGCCATATTTAAGAAACCTTATTATTTTGTAGACATTTCGTACTCGCAGGCTAAGTTGGTTCGTTAGAAAACGTTAAGTAAATTTTCAATAGTTTGACAAGCCGTCGGGATCGTCCACCGAGGACTCCGAACAAATAGTAACTACAGGAATTAAGTACTGTACACCGAACTCATTATGTAATTTCGCTAACAAAATGATTTAAATTGGGTATTTGACACCATTAATCGTTGACGCACTTTTTATGAACTGTCAAAAAGAAACGTTTCCATATATTTTGTATGAGATTATTGATATGTGACGTCATTGCTCACTATCATCAATTGACTTAATATTTATTGGTTTCAGTTTATTTAAAAATACAATATTGTAAATATACAATAGTGAACAATGAAACGACATACAAAATAAGGTGCGCTTTTATAAAAATAAGGTTTGGTATTTTATTGCGGATGGTGGAGAACACCGAATTAAAACAATAATGAGGCTTCTGTTTAACCTAATAAATGTTGATCTGCCAAACACTCCATGCCAAAACTTGTTGTCTCTCATTGCATGAAGTGAACGGAACGGACAGTTTGCACTCCTGGTGGTAAGTGGTAAGCAGTATTGAAGGTAATTAATACTAGACATACTCGTATCTGCATTACGATGGTGCCTACCTAGACGACTCATTACCGAGTCAACAATCTAGTAAGCAAACACAATTCTATTTTATAGTATTTTTTATGGTGGTTTTATGTAAGTACTTTCCAAATTTAACTGTGAGGCTTGGAAGAAAAGCGGACACTACTTGTGGTAGAGAGAAAAGTGCTCCGTAAGATTCTGGGCCCAGTTAAAAGGTCGGACGGTAGTTGTAAGATCCGCACTAATCCTCGGCGAAACGAAGGCATTTTTGATGGCTTGGCCATCTAGAGAGAACGGAAAAGCATCACCATGTCCAGAGCATACCTGCGCCCAGGGTCGCCCCAGGCACCGTTGGAAGGACGTCGAATCTGCGAGAACGCTAGGTTAATGATAAGCGGGATGTGGTGCAGGATCGATAAAGATGGTGATTTTTGAGACTAAGACTCTCGTCGGGTCAATGACCTAGCGGAGTAAGTGAGTTTAAAAATATATGTATTTAATTATGAATATAAACGTTTATTTCGAATTACTGTTAAAATACAAAAGTTTGGGCAAAGTCAAAGATCAGTATAGAAAGGGACAATATTGTTAGAACCCATGAGGGAACCATCGTTATAAATACTGTTTCTTTACGACGGTTAAGAGAAGTGTTTGCGTGACTGTGACAGCGGGGTCCAATTCAATTTGCATACATAAGTGTGGATGACACTTTCAGCGGATTATTTTATCATATCATACCCGACTAAATAATATATCCTGTATCAAAAGTAGACGGTTCTATATTAGGAGGGTGCATTATTAAGTTAATTTAAGGAAGTTTGTTTATAAGGTAGTTTGCGAGGGTACCTAAATTTATCTTTTTACAGTTATGCTTTTGTTGTAGCTTTATGCTTGACCAAACGGTGTCTGACAGGCTATGATACACGTTGCTGTAATTTGGCATTCAAAAGTTAGCAACAGTCATTTTATGCGATCACTGAGCGAACTGACCGTTTCGATCACTTTATGACATAAGATAATGCTACAAATTTATGACTTGAATTATTGTACAAAGCAGTAAGAAATTGCTTGTCATTTTTCCAGCCAACACAAAATTTATATAAATCTTGGTTATTACAAAGAAAAACAATCAACATTTCAAATTGAAAAATTATTTTTATTCTTTCGTTTGTATAACATTTCTTTTATCTATCCAGACCCTCAAGGGGGCGTTAGCTCAAGGTATCATAATCTTGAGTGTCTCATTAAACCGGTTATTATACATAAGAGGAGTTTTTCAATCGGCAACACTTACTAATACTTTTTCAAACTGGCAATATTCTTTAACAACATTTTTTTAAAATTAATTGGGTAGGCTTTGCGCAATTAACATTGACTGCTTTGATGTTTTATTTACATCATAAAGTGAAAATGATTATTTTCAACTGGAATACAGCGTTTTAATATGTGTTTTTATGACTTTGTAAACAATTTCCATCTTTAGAACTTAGCTTTAATATAATCCTCTATTATCGCATTGAAGTGTTTATTACTGAAATATGAGGTGTATGCTATTATTGTGTAGATTTTTTTTTTGAGATTGAATGTACTTCTAAACTACTTCACGAATTTGAAATATTCTTTCACCGTCAAAAAGCTAGGAATAAACTTTATCCCCGGATGACATATTTTTATTCCAAAAAATTTTGTATCCCTACTAATTATTCGATCGGATCCTAAATTTTTTAAAATAGTTCCCAAAAATATTCCCAGCTAGACTGACTAGATATTTGGAGTTTTATCCAAAAACCCGTCCAAAGACGATGCAGGAAACAGGTATAAAATATATTTGGTGACCACTGCTAGAGTTTCAAAGTGTGTGATTTTACGCGTTCCGATAATAATATGCTGATTCATTTCAACTAATGCCTCCGTTGATTGTGCTACAATAATTTACCACCGCGTTGATTAAGTATTTGCTGAAACCTACTCCTAACCTAACCTACCTAACCTACTAAAGTATGAATGAATGAAGCGGTCAAATGCGCAGGATATATTAGGGTGCACAAGCACGCGCGCAAGCACAGGTGCACACGCTCGTCCTTATCTCTCATTATCTAATGGAACGGAAAACCACTACGATTAGAGAAAGTTTTGGATGCTGTGACTAGCCGACGATAGCAACTACGCTAACTATCATCGCCCTTAAGGCCAAACACTTTGCCTTCCTCTACGCCGGGTCCACCACCACCAGTTTCATATCTGCATTGGCATGCTTTCCCCACCGTAGCCCCTTTTAGTCGACTTTTACGACAGGCAGGTATACTTCAGAATGGAGAATCTCATTTTAGGTTGTACATGTTACACGCCCTAATAGTGCGATGGATAAACGATTTGCCAAACTCATGATCCATTGGATATATAAAACGCTTAATCATCATTGTGGTATGGGCTAGATGGAGACTGCGGAGTACCAAGATAACTGCCGCTGCATTTAGGGATCTATGCACAGCTGTGCAATGGGAAAATCGAAGCTAAATAATGATAAAAATGGTACAGCAAACTTATAAAATTTGCTTAATGAGATAAAGTTTTTGAATTATTTGAGATGGCTAGATAATTTGAAATCATACGTCTGAAATTATAATGAAATAATTAACTAACATGTTATCATCGTTTCCATCAGAAATGGTACAGCATTAAAACCTTTTACTTTGACTGGAATTTGTACAAATTCCATTCCTATTTCAAAAGAATTTGAATTTAGTCTTTCAATTATTGGCGAAACCTTTCAAATCCCATTTTAATTAGAAAATGTAAGAAGTACACTTTGCAACCATTGCCTTGGTATATAAAATTGATTATTTTTTATGTAAACAAGTGTACAGGACGGTCAAGACGCTCACCTGATGGTAAGTGATACGCCTGACCATGTCAGAGCGGCCTGGGTGGAAACCAACAGCTGATAGATACATAGCTTTTCTCCATTAACAACCCACTGCACCCGACACCCGAGACAACAGATGTTAGGTCTCTTGTATCGGATAAACTCCCATTCCAAAATACAGAAGTACCTAATACTTCAATTAACTGGATGATATCTGGCACTGTGGTGGTACCTACCTAGAAGACTTAGAAACGGAGTCTACCACCTACCGATATATTAGTATTCCAAAATAAACATAAAATTTTGGCTTGTTTCATTGAACCTTTTATAGAATGTAAAAAAATATATACTTTTTTTCGTATTCTAAAAGATACAGTCTAAAAAATACAAATGATTTCGTGCAAATAAAGACTGATCCTTGCATTTAATGTTAGTCTGGGACATACATCAAACAAACGAAACGTAAGTAAAACTTTGTACATTGAGAAATTAAAGCATGTGTCAGCTGTTTTTCGTCATGTCTTGACTCAGACAAAATAATATAAGTATCTTGACTTTTAGACAATCGTCTTTTTCTTCCTTTGTTTCGATAAAGAAAAAAGGATTTTCTTAAAAAGATTAAAATTCATTTCTTGTTGTGATCAATGTTACTGAAAGAGATTTTTCCTTTGCCTTTGTATGTTGTTGTAAATCAGACCATAGTGTAACGAAAAGTAAAGCATATGTGAAAGTGTTGATCAAGTCAAACCTATCCTTATTTAAAGTCATTCACATTATTCATAACAGATATAATGACTTTAATAGTGATTAAGTATAACAATGTATACTGAATGCCAGGACATTTTATTAAGATCATGATCTAATGATTGACATTTAACGTGAGAAATTTATTCATGTAAACAAAGCATGTCGACATACAATAAAATGTTTAATCCCGTTAAAACGTCAGCATCAAATTTCGAGGTCCACAAGATTATGGTTGTGTCACGCATGCCACATTACTGTATGACCCGTGTGTGTGTGTGCATGTTACGACAAAATTAATTTTCAATTTGGTAACACGGCCCCGGCCATGTTAGCCGCCGTAATATTAAATTTGCGAAACAATAGGAGATTAATGAATATGCAAATGTGGAAGTATTCGAGCTTAAAAGGTTTTTGGACGTTAAATTGACTTTTGTTTTATTTTTGCCAGCGCTCCCATTGTTGGTCAAGTTGGGCATTGTAAAAGAATTCTATCTCTCAGGCATTGTTGAATAGGTTAGGTTATCTCGGTCCTGTACTTTTTTATTTTAACACCATCATTAAGTTAATAAATTGAGTAAGAAAAGTTACTCACGCAACGTATTCGATTGAATGCGTACTATAATCCTGTTGATACTTTTTATTGGAAGGGAGATTAATGATTAGGATCTATTCGTTTGCCATAAAATATACCATTCATTTGTTTATTTTTGTTATCACAAACACAATTGGTATTAGATTTTTACAAGATACAAAATATAAGAAGAGCTAGACAAAAAAGCACAAAAAGCAAAAACAAATTTTTTTTGTTACTATTGATTCTAGCATACATACATGAAAAATGTGGATTTAGAGGTTTTCAAAGACAAGCGCTTTTTTTAGCACTATTGAATGAAAAGCTGTGACAATACTCCAGTTTCGTTCAGGTCACAATAGCGTAGGTTTACCAATTTCCAATATTGGGCGTCCACTCATAAAACAAAACTGAGCCGTGTTTGCACGGTTTGTTTATCGACTTTTCGTTGGGAAATTTTAAACGTTACTCTCCGAGAATAAAATCCATTTTGCAATGTGGTAAAACAATTATGGCTTAAGGCCTCCAGTCTCGAAAGTGTCGGAAAGTGCTAGGAAAACATTCGCAGACGATGAAAAGTTTCGCAGTGCAAAGGGCCCAGTGTTATGCGGGTAATTAGGCTCGGGTTTCTAAGTCGTCGCAAGTGTTAATTATCGTGTTTGATTCTTTTGAGGGATAGAAAAGTGCGTTTTTCGCGCTTATGATTTGAGAAAATGATTACAAAGTCTTGCCTTTTTTAGCCTGTAGGAGACTTTGGGTGAATTCTAGATAACCATTAATATGAGTAAATATATAATCATAAGTAGTACTAAGGGAGAGTTAACGTCTTATGCTGAAAAACAAATAAAAATAAAAATCCCCACTGCTCAAATCGTGATGCGTACAAAAACACACTTTGATGCGTATTGGATTCCCGAGGTTTATATCATAGCAGGTCAATGTGACCGATTTGGACCGAAATAGTTATATGTTGGAGACATGACAGTATAAGTCAATATCATCATCATCAGCTCATTAAACGTCCCCACCGAGGGGCACGAGCCTACCCGTATAGGGTGATTAGGCCTTAGTCGTCCACGCGGACAGTGTGGATTGGACGACTTCACACACAACCTTCGAATCTCTTCGCAGGCGTGCATGAAGGTTTCCTCACGATGTTTTCCTTCACCGTAAGAGCGTCGGATAACGTACATATATTTTCGAAAATTCGAAAACACATTGGTACGTGTCGGGATTTGAACCTCAGTCTTCCCGGTAGGAAGGCGACAGTCCGCACCATTGAGCCACTGACGCTCCAATATATGTCTTAATATTCTAGTTATGGCTCCTAGGTGATAACTCTTTCCACAGACTATATCGGTCCACTGCTGCATATAATCGGTGCCAGATATTCCGTTTCCCCACTTCTTTCATCTAACCATCTAATGGGGTGGATGCTAGTACTAAATTGAGTTTTAACTTTCAATTTACAGTTCCAATGCCATAACTTAATTAAGACGAAATATTAAGTTACCGGGTATAAGAGACTTAACCTCTGTTGTCTCTGGTGACGGGCGTAGTGCGCGAAAATAACTGTCTATCATTTGTTGGTAGCACTATCTTCTATCTCACGTTTATTCTATTTTTAACATAGTACACAATTTATTTGCTGTTTAAAATGCAAAATATTAACTATTTTACAGAAAACAATGACGACAGTAATACTTGATTGAATACACTGAAATGTTTAAAAGTGTGGCTATTGAGTTTCTTACCGGCTATTCTCGAAGATCTTACCGAACCGGTGTCATAAAAAATATATTATAATAATTGACGATTCAAAAATATTTTGAAAACATTTATTTGAAAAAGTAATTTTGAGTTTGATTTATTAGTCTAATAAATTATAGGCGTAACTCCACAAGCAGACGCGTCGCTAATCAATCAACGTTTTATTTAATAGGATAATCTCAATGACAATGCTGATGTTAGCATACATAAGGTCTGAAATATAATATATGGAGTTAAAAAAAATTAAAAATAATCGATAATGATGAATGATTTTGATGGCTACTCGTGAATACTACTTATACTTTCGAGTTTATTTCAAATTATTGCTCAAATAAAAAAAAATACAAATTATTTTCATACTACTTCCGTATAAAAAACATGTTTACTGTTTATTGTCTAAATTTTATAAAAGCGAAAACATAAGATTTTTTTATGTTATAAGTGTAAAGGACGGTCTGGGCGTTCACCTGATGGTAAGTGATACGCCAGACCATAACAGAACGGCAATAAAGGAGACCAACAGCTGATAGATAGTTATTATTCTCCATCAACGCCGCACTGCGCCCGTCACCCGAGACAACAGATGTTAGGTCTCTTATACCCGATAATTTCACTAGCTACAGCGCCCTCATCCCGAAACACAAAAGTGCATAACACTCCTGTTTCACCGGCATGATATCTGGCACTGCGGTACTGTACTGAATATCTTTTTAACTGTCTTTAAATAAGGAGGTTCGACCTTGAATATGATTTTTTGTTTGATTGCGGATGTCTTCGTCGTATATAAACCGATTTTGGTGATGTTTTTTTTTTGTTGGAAAGATACATCTAAGGTGATCTCATGATAAGGAAGTCAGAACTTGACGAAGCGAGACCAGAGGTATCGACGGAACATTCATAGGCCTCTTAAAGCAACTATATTTCTTCATAATGGTATATTAATTTCAGTAATCATTATTTCGAATCACTCAAAATTGTAAAAAAAAATATATAAAAAAAACACCGACTTCAAACTTCAAATAAACAAAATTTTGAAGCTAGGTAAATAGAAATAGTTAAATAATTCTTTCATAACTTTGATGTCGGTGCCAAGTGCTTAACACTCTTTAGCTTTATAATATAGGAAAGTAGGTTAGAAAGATAAATCCATACAGAGTTCTTGTTTTACTTGACACCGACTTCAAAATTATGAAAGAATTACACTGCGTTACACGATTTTGGTACCCACGTAAGTGTTAGCTGGAATGAATAGCTAATGAGGCACAGATTAAATGTTCCAAACATATGTGGTATCTATCACGTCTAGTTTTCGAGGTACATGCCAAATTATTTTTTCTATTACTCTCACTTTAGGCGTAAACGAAATAGTTACCATTTTTGATGTGTTGTACTTTTTTATTATTTTGTTTTGTTTAGTAGTCATTTTTATTCGATAACGTCGATATATTCGTACATATTTCTTTGGAAATCCATTATGAATACTAGACTAAGTGGTCGTCGCAACTGCTTAAATGCACCAAATAAGTTTTGTTATGTTTGCGGACAGTATATTGTGAAGTCACAAACAAAAAATGTTTCCAAAAAAGTGAGAAGTGCATATTTACTATATTTTGGGCGTGCTATTAATCAAGATAAACCATGGATACCAAAGTTTTTTTGTGTTAAAAGCATATAAAAAGTTGGGTTGCAGAATGTCGTTAAAAATTCACTTCCTTCATTCTCACTTTTCTTTTTTCCCATCTAATCTTGGTGCAGTCAGTGATGAGCAAGGTGAGAGGTTCCACCAGGATGTAAAGAAGCTTGAAGAACGATTTCAAGGGCGTTGGGACACAACTATGCTAGGCGATTACTGCTGGCGTTTAAAACGAGAAGATCATTCAAAGCACAAAAGAAAAAGTTAAAGTTTTGCGATCTTTTGTGTTAAAACTTTTTATAATGTATTTTTTTGTTTTTTTTTAACCTTAATGATAAAATTAAACTTGGTTAATGTGAAAAAATCTGCTTGATTTAACTAATTTTCTTTAAAATATGTTTTAGCATTTAAATTTTTAGTAGAATTTGGCACATTCTTATGGAAGAAAAATGAGACGTGATGAATGGATTTTTTTTATGTATTTTTAATAAACTATAAGTATTCATAAGAAAACATGACATTTCAAAGCGGGTACTCAATTTTTTTTTTCATTTGTAACGCAGTGTTATTTAACTATTTCTATTTACCTAGCCTATGACCCCATCAAGGGGCACGCGCCTACCCTGCACGCCTGTACCCTTCGCACGCCTGCGAAGAGATTCAAAGGTTGTACGTAAAGTCGGCCAAACCACACAGAGTCCGCTTGGTAGGCTCGTGCCCCTCGGTGGGGACGATTAATGAGCTGATGATGAGCATTGAACTACTCCCATCATTCAGGATTCCTCGAATGTATCATTATCATCATGAAATGCGCTTAATCAAGCCTAGCCAAGCATCAGCCTGCAATGACCCACTGTAAGGTCTTCCTGCACAGCATGGATATGAGTAGATTGGGCCGTAACCCTGGCCCACGCGGATTGGCGGTTGATAACGACTTCTTTAATTAGAAGCCGGAACCAGTAACTCAACGTGCCTTCTGAAAGATAGTAATTTTTGGTCAACTGTCCGATAACTGTTCATGGCAATGGTTTATAGACTTGTGCGGATGTGAACTCAAATTCGAGGTATCGTAATTACAAAATGATAATAGTTACGCTGAAAACTATAAGTTTACGGGTACAAAATGATGATGCGGATCCCACTAGCGAAACGTTTTCCATACTATAAGCTATATTCCTTTATCAATTTTATTATTGAAGATTACAAATTGTGTTAAATTATTGCAATAACGAGTTGTATAACCAGATAATATATGTAGTGACGGCAGAATAGGATATGATTATCATCACCTCTTCTCACGTTTACGTTTTGAGGTTATACTCACCGAATCTTAGTTTTCTATAAAGCTGGTCGTATTTCTGATGCAATTTAAAGAAATACGGGACAAATAACTTTAAGAAAAGGTGATGTAATATGGAAGGGGTATCGTGAATTACTCCCAAGAGTCAACGTCTGAAAGCGTTTCTGGAAACAATTAGTGTTCTAACGACTTCACCCCTCAATGCCACACCATTACGTGGCTTAATTGCTTCAAACAATCCGGCAATTCAAATGGAAATATAACAACACTCCATTAAAATCATAATACATGATATTTGCCTACGCTTTGAAGAATAGCGGCTTATGGGGTGATTTAGTAACGTGTCTCTTCATTTTGGAAATTTATTACTTTTCAGGGCTCAGTACTAAAGTATAATGAATTACCTTCAATGACCTTACATGATACTGCATACATATTATATTATTGAAAACAATGAAAGCTACATAATATTGAAAGACATATCTAACGAGTAATTTGTAAAAAATCAATAATAATTACAGGAGCGCTCATGCACAGAGATTATGAGTAGGGTATGCGACTAATCGTAAAAGCAATTAATAATTAAATTTTTGTCTAATTAAGTGTCGATGACAGCAGATCGCCTATGGCTTCAAATCTGTAGAGGAAAATTGGCGAATAAGTGGAAATCAATATGTTGGATACATCTGGATACACAATTTGATTTGAAGGAGTCTGAGGTATCAAATTTCGATTATTTAAACATTCACCGTTTTGAGGAAAATTCTTACACTCTGTGAAAATAAAGTACCGCTCGAGGAACTCTTAAATATTTATTACAAACATATAAGTATGATCGCACGTTCACAAGCTTCGTAAAGTGCAGAATATATTCAAGACAACGTTTCGGTACCCGTGAGACAAATTTCTCGCTCATGTGGTGTAATTTTGGAAAGTCGCAAGATAATTTAGAATTATTTAAGGAATACAAAGAAACTTCGCGAAAGTTTCTGTTGAAGTGGAAATAAAGACTTAATTATTAAAGCCAATTAGAAACGCAGTTATTACTAGCTTTTGCCAGTGACTTTGTTCACGTGGAAAATATAGTTTAGGTAAACGCTAACTTTAACCTGCTGCTTCGTTTATTATAGGTGAGTTAAACTGCGATATTTCCTAAGATATTATTTAATCGAATGATGTAATTCATGGAAACCTTTGTTTAAGAAACTAGGGCTCTTTAATGTACCCTGAATGTACATTGATGAAATCTGCGTGTTTGTTAAAACCTATCCGAAGCTATTTCAAATAGTGATGTGGGGCGAATAAATAGTGGATATCCTAATAAACTAGTACTTCCTTAAGTCACTTCAACTTCATACACAATAATAGTTATTTTATGGCAATTAGAATATTTAATAATGATTTTAAGAAGTTACCTATCCAATTGTTCAAAAATAGTCTAGAGAAATGGCTTGGATTTATTTCCTAAGGAGTTTTTTGATAAATGTTAATTGCTTATTTTATATTTTTATGACTTGAATGCGTCTTATTTAATTATATTTGGATATTACTATTATTTTTATTTTATTTTTATAAAGTAGAAACTTTATTGCATGCCAAACTAGCTAAATATGAGAAACATAAATAATTACTGACACCTGATTTGTACCGTGTTTAATGCAAATAAGGAATTTGATTACTTTGACTAGTGACTTAATTAAAATAATTAAATAGAAATTGATCTGAATGAAATAGGTACTCATCTGAAATAGAGCAGGCAAGAAAATACTTATGAGATTTTCTATTCATTGTTGATCCCTCTAATGATATAATCAAATTAAGAAACAAGGTTCATCATCATCATCAGCTCATTAAACGTCCCCACCGAGGAGCACGAGCCTACCCATATAGGGTGATTAGGCCTTGGTCGTCCACGCGGGCCCAGTGCGGATTGGACGACTTCAACACATTCCTTCATGCACACCTTCGAATCTCTTCGCAGGTGTGCATGAAGGTTTCCTCACGATGTTTTCCTTCACCGTAAAAGCGTCGAATAACGTACATATATTTTCGAAAATTCGAAAACACATTAGTACGTGTCGGGATTTGAATCTCAGCCCTCCCGGTAGGAAGGCGTCAGTCCACACCATTGAGCCACCGACGCTCTTACAAGGTTAACTTATTGTATTTTTGTCTTATGAGCAAATGGATGGAAGACCTGTTTAAGGTAGTACGTAGCAGATAGATGTCAACTGCCGCAATAGGGGAGGCCTTCGTACAGGAGTGGACATTTTTGTCTGTAATGATGATTATCTTATAAGCACCAATAAAAAAATGCTTTTGACTAAGTTACAATCAATAACTTATTCGAAATCTTTAAGCAGAGCTTTAACTTAAATTATAGACGTATTTGACCAAAATGGACGCGATGCGTTCGACACAAAGATCAAACACCGCGTTCATCTTATTTTATGGAGCAGAAAACTACCGGCCCTGACTTAAATAAATAAGGTTGCAAAAGTTAAGGTACTGTCAACTTTATGTGCTTGAATAGCATTATTGAATCAAGTTATGGTGAAACTACGCACATAACGTGAGTGCGATTTCTTTTATTTAATAGTTAGGAAAGTATATTTTAATGTAATGAATTATTAAACAATAATAAAAGTCATATTATGTCTACATGCAATAAAATTCAACAACCTAACAGAAAGATTGTGTATCAATTTCTTTCATTGTGTTAATTATTTAACTCTGTGGAAACAAAGCACTGATCGATAAACTCTAATATTTGATTTCAAATCATCATCAATACCATTTATAAAGAATAAGAATAAGATATTCACATAAATCATGCATAAAATAAAAATTTGCAAATATTTTGACAAAATTTTGGACTACGTATTATAATAACATATGCGAATATAGTCGAGATCATACAATATTTTTTACTAACGAAGAGGGTGTTTGAACAAAAATTGGAATAAAAATGTATCGTCTGAGGAACGATTGTATAGTTTTTTGTTATGCTAATATAGAGTTTCCAATATCGAAGCCGTTATCATATCGTAAATATTTATAGAAGCAACGCCTGGAATGGAGATTAAAGTTAGATATACTATTGAGGGATATTCTTTGAACATTCTTTTGTGTCTAACTTACAAATAAGCTAGGCTAGATTATATAAATTGCATGCTATTATCATATTATACGAAGGAGTCGTTTTTGCCAGCACACAACTTAAAGTGATTATAACAAAACCTGCGAAAAGTGCATCTTGTTAGGTAGCGAACGGTGTTCTGCAGATCCACTATCATTAATTTGACTAGATCTGTGATTTATAAACCCCACAATGATGAAAGTAAATTGAAGAGTATCTTGTCCAACGGAAAAAGATATTCACGGCGAGATTTAGGACCATAATCCCATATCCATCGTTGATGGATGTAGTGAAAAACGTAGCTATTTACCAGGTTAGCCTTGATTTGTGGTGTCATTTTCTTGCTTCGGAGATTTGAACATACCTAGGAACGTCAATTGAGTGCTTGTTGCCGTTGCCATTGAGTTTACGTTGAACTAGTATAAGATAGGCCGAATAATTTGCACTTCATAAGAATATATAGATTGAATGGAGGAAGCGGTGTACCGGGATACCTGGCGCATATTATAGGAGACCTATGTCCAGCAGTCAACTGCAAAAGGTTGATGAGGGAGAAAAGAGAAGAATATTGATAAACTGTAACTTCCACTGTGGGTTCGAAAAATTACTTCAGATACTAATTGCTTTCTTCCGACACAGTTCTGCACCTATCACCAGTGATGATAAATGTTTGGTCTCTTGATCCCAGTAATTGCACTGGGTACAGTGCCCTATTCCCAAAACACAGAAGTGCATGACATTCCTATATTCTGTGAAGACATGGATGTAATATACCAAAAATAATAATCAGAAATTTATTTGTTCAAAAGACAGATATCAGCTGCCATTTCGGGGACACATTTTTTGAATTAATGAAAGACAGAAAATGACAATAATGAAAATCCGTCCGAATGTTTTTATCCGTCATGTGTGGTAGGTAGGTACCTAGACTCAGTGTGGAGCTTACCCCCTAGTGAAGAATAGAGACTCCAAATCAATTTAAAAATTTTGATTAATTTTAATATCTGTATCAATTTGATAAGAAGTAGGTTGAAATGGCAAACCTCAAACATTTTAGTATTACTGTAACATTAACGACCAAAAAAAATAAGCCAAAGGTGAATCAATTAGTCGTTATCCATTAAACATTACCATATAACTGACTTAGCAGAGGGAAGTCTAATTTATTCAAATCGTGGCCTGAACCTTCCGAAATCATTAGACAGTTCAAGGGGTGACCCTTAGGTGGATCTCGTTTGAATTTATTTTAAATGAGTTTTTTCCTATATTTTTTCACAATTTTTTAAGCGGTGTTTAGATTAGCCTTGTGGTGTAATTAATGAGAAATTGGCTATTGCACCAAGGGTTAAGAGTTTGATTCCCGAGCAGTACAAACATGTCTGTCTGTATTGGTGTCGGTGTTTCTATGTAGTTGTCAACAAAAAAATAAGTTTTGTTTATCAGTTGTTTACAACCCATAGTTCAATCTCCTTGCATGGGCTAAATGGCCCTGAGTGAACGTGGATATTCATTTATATAGAAAATTATAAAGACATGTTAATTTTTATGGAAATCACGGAGTTTTTGTCAATGGGTAAATAATCGTGCTTGTGGTGGCATTGTCATATTCGCCAAGAGTCATAAATTCAATTTCCGTTGAAATAAAAAGTTATCTTTAAAAGTATTATCTATCAATCCATTCCATCTCTTTTCATCAGTTATAATAGTGGCAAAATAATACCCATCTGTATTGAAGTATGCTTAGTTTATCATCATAGGTAGTAACAATAATAAGATGACAACAAAGAGTTTTTCATCTGCAAGCTTAGCTTTTTATAGAAACTCAACGTGTGCCAACTGAAACGATGCTGAAACTATTTCTTATTACGTACCCATAAGGTGCCTTTCAGAGAAAATTTAATATTACAGAACTAAAAACGTAGCTGTATTTGTATACTTGTAATTTGGGTAAAGCTCAATATAGCTAAAAAAATAGTTTCCCAAACACTATACTTATTTTCATCAAGTACGTATATAGTATATACCTTGGCCTCATTTTCGTTTATTATCCCACACGCCATATTGTGAGCAAATTTAGTTCGCAATTTTACGTTTAAAATTTAATCGTACTCGTAATAGAGCATGACTGTATAGTTTAATTATGTCATTCAGCAAAATAACTTTAAATTATGAAAATTCCAGTTTATTCCCTATTAGCAGAGCGACTCTATTGGCAATAACGGTTACAATTCTTTATACGATTGGCGGCCATCTTTCCTTGTTAGCCACTTTTACGATACAGATTATCAAAAAACCTTAAAAGGTTATCACTTGGTCCAACCAGTGCATTGGTGACTTCTCTAGCAATCTTATTAAATGGGGAGAAAAAGATGTCGTACTTACTAGTAATTTAAGTTAAAAGTTTTTGTAATGAATAACACATGTTTCTGCTTATAAAGCAGACACGACTATTCGTAAGATTGGCAGCTATATTTTCCTGTTAGCCGATGATTGATATAGATAAACAGAAAACCTTAAACTTAGGTTTATACTTAGACCGTCCATTGTAAACGTGACTTCTTTTAATCTTGTATGGAGAAAACAATATTTCATACTTACTAGTAAAAGTAGTTCTCAGTTTTCGAGATTAATGCAACATGTTGATAGGTTGGTAACTTAAACGGCTTGAGTATGTTAAGAGCAAGCGAACCCCATAAGAGTCACAAATCGTAAATTCACAAAAACAAATATAACATAACACAAACTTTCATATAATTATATTAATAAACTTTCTAAATTATATTATTAACTTTCATATATAATTATATTCATTACATATGGAAATCCATTAAGATTTTTTATAATGCCCAAAATGGCCTAACGTTGCATTAACTTTCATCCGGCAAAGTTAATTTTAATTAATAGGCGCATTAAAATGTGTCCAAGCTAATTCGGTGTTCGCTGTTGGCATTGACAAAGTTTAATGAATGATTCCATAATTCATGATCTTATTCTTCTAGTGTGATAAACTCAAGGATACCATTTCGTTAGGTTAGCAGAATATGACGAAAAGTGATACAGTTTCATGGAAATATAATCATGTAGACGGGATTGTAGGTACTCGTAAGTGATATACCAGCCATGGCCACACATATTCCTTCAAAGTTCATGAGTTTTCTGTAAGACCGGCTAGAGAGGCATCCGATGCCTCTAATTTGAAACCATAATGTGAACTTACATGGTGTTTAAGTGCATTAGAACGGCTTACTTGTGATCAATGATTTTTAACTGTAATGTTTGAAAACGTGATCAAAGTACATTCATTTTGAGTATTCTAAACTAACTTTCTTTTTCTTCTTACTTTCGAAATATTATTATAGCCATTATGACAATTTCGAGAGATAAATGCTCCTATTAAGTTTCAAGTAACAATATATCTCATATTTTCATAAAAATCAAAAACTTCGTCCATATCGCCACTTTTATAAATATCAGACGTATATGGCAATTTTATTATATTATATAATAATTTAACTTTTTATATATATTATATAATTAACAATTTTATTATATAATTTAACTTTGGAATACTTTTAAGATAAAACTCGGTTCAGCTGTAGATCGATGCCGTCTGCAGTGCGAAACTTCGGTTTTCTTCAGATAAAGTTTGTATTTGTTTTTGCTGTCAAATTGTGTCTTCAACGGGTTTCTTTAGTACAAAGTTCGACATGGTTCTCAGTCTTTTATATACTATCTAAAATCTTATTTTATACTACGAAAGATCAAAATGTTTTAGTTATGCAATGACCTTTAAATCATAGCGATTCCAGTAGCCAATAGGTATATGAAATAGAAGAACAAAATGTTAAGAGGCAGTTTGCGCATTTTATTGGCTTAACATATTAAGTACCATGTCGTGACTGCACACTAGAATTTAATTACCCGAACCTATCTCCTACTCAGGTGCATTAAGCGCGCTAAGGGTCAACCCTAGGCAGAGAGCGGATAACATCGTTCTCTTATTTAACCTAACCGTAATTTTAAATGGGTACTGGCCTCACTAACCCACCTATCAAGCATGAACATTATGCCAGAACCCGTCCAAATCGTGGAGATTGACAGCCTGATAAATGCAATCAATGATCTGGCAACCTGTCTATAAAAATATTAAGTATAAACAAAACTCATAGATTTTACAACGAATAACTCAATTAAAATGAGCTGTTAATCATAAAGAACACAGTTATGTTAAACCATCGTTGATATTTATGCTACAATGAAATGAAATAACATTGAATATCTGTATATTTGACGACCCATTTGGTGTTGCGGTTGAGAGGTCGACTGCAACACCAAGGGTTCCGGGTTCGATTCCCGGGCAGTACAAACATTTGTGTGCATGAACATGTCTGTTTGTAATGGTCTGGGTGTTTTCTATGTATAATATGTATGTATTTACAAAAAAAAAAGTATTTAAGTATGTTTATCCGTTGTTTAGTACCCATAATACAGGCTTCACGCTTAACTTGGGGCTAGATGGCGCTGTGTGAATGTCAGTGGATATTTATTATTATTATTATTTATCTGTGACTTTAAATTCTAACATTACTAGAAACAATATGAATTTTTAAAAAGTTTATGCAGACTGAGAACTTGATTACATTTTGTACAATTCAAAAATAAGCTACGTAAATTAAACTTATATTTGTATAGTAGATATTTACACATACAATGGACGAAATTAGAAGCTTTGAGACTTTTTCAAGTTATTTGGTGCTCACACGCATGTGATGCTGCGTACGTGACCGAAGAATGTTGAGCTAACTAATCTCATGGGGCTACGTAACTTTGCTGAATTAATGCGAACCGAAACTTTGGTGGGACGTGTCTTAATGCTGTTATGACTGAGTCGAGCAAATGCTCTGCGGAGGTTGTATTTAAGAATTCTTACTAGAAACTAGACGTAACCTTAGTTGCGAAATTCAAAAAGGCTCCGCTTTACTATGGTTTAGTGGGTATCGAGCCTATAGTGGAAAAGGTGTCTTATTACAATGGGGAAAATATATTCTAAGGTTTTTAGTTTAGTTAAAAAGTGACAGTTTTAATAAAGTGAATTTAAAAAAAGAACAAAATTATGTGAACATCTTTATAGTTTCAGTTGGGTGTTGGTGAACCAAGCTACGTTGGCACAGTGGCGTGAAAAATATAACCGAATACCATAATAGCATATCAGCATTGGAAATATGATCACCATACATTTAAGGTTAAGCCAAAGAACTTTAAAATACCCCTAAAATCTCTTTCGTTACATTGATACTCGTATATGGCAAGAAATATCTCAAGGAGTAAAAATCAAAAGCAAAGTATCGCTGATAACTTTAACCATCTAGTATTTTGTATACTTATTATTAGCAATATAAAGGTATAAGTATTAGTTGTGTATATTTGAGATATTAAAGCTGTTAGTTTTCCAATACTTAAGAAATACAATACATATCAGTTACGATATAGGGGCGAAACTTATAGTAAGTTAAATAAATATCACTTTAATACTGCAAGAGATGCAATATCTCGGTTATTGAAAGCGGGCTCGAGTAAGTTTTCTCTTTATGAGGTTAGAAATAATGTAGTGGTTGATATTTTTCTCATGAACTCTTCATAAGATGAGCTTTAAACTTCGCATACTAGCCTTGGGTCTTATGATTCTAGTTATTTATATTTGACTTCGCACTCTTTAAAATAATATTAAAATATACGATATGAGTTGTAACATGCTCTGAAATGATAAAAGAAATTCATGGTCTCAGGTCATTTTAGGGTCGCAGCCAACTTACCGCATATCGGTTCAGCAGATTAAATTGTAGTCCAAAGAATTATCAAAATTGGCTTGAGCTAATAACAGACTGTTTTTTATTGCTATTGTATATTAATCATAATATATAGATAGGTAGACACTTTATCGCAAACAAAGGCGGTCTTATCGCTACAAGCAAAAATGAGGTAAGGTAGTAGGAAAATAAATTAATAAAATATTTAACAAACACACACAGATAAACGCAAACACATTCTTAAATGCACATAAATTTAAGTTACAAAATATATAACACTGTTTTTTGTTTAGTTTTCTTTTTAGTATTTATACTCAATATAGTTTGTAACGCCATGGGAAAGAGCAAGTACACAACACAAGTATTGTATTACTAACTGGCGAGACTTTACGCATGTAATTGATTTCTATATTGAGCAATAAAAACTAGCCAGGACCTAAAGATCCGAAGCAATCGTTTTTCAGACAATCAGGCTGATTCAGCCTGCAATATCCTACTCAAACTGGGCAAAAATCGGAAACTACTCTGTGAAGTGACTTTTTACTAGGAGGTCTTCCCGCGGGATCGGAACCCAAGACCTCCGAATCACGCAGCTAATGCTGAATGCACTAGACCAAGGAGGCTGTTACTAAGTTATTCTCTTAGTTTATTTTATAACACATTGATAATAATAAAACATTTATTTCAGACCAATTTGCATCCATAATTGTGTTAGTAACATTAAACTTATAAAACTTCTTACAACTATAATAACAAAAATGACAGTAAAAGAACCGGTTCCTGGATCCTTGTATATTCATACGGATCCAGTGCTTAGAGATGGAACAAGAAGGCTGGTCCTTATAAGCTTAATAAATTTAACCTTAGCTCGCAATCTAAAATGTCCCCAAAGATTTTAAGAAATCAACATACTCTTAGACGTTTTATCGAGCGTACAGGATTTTCCTTTGCCAATTCAATTACCGCATTCGTAACTGACGAAAAGTTTCCTTAGAGCGAATGGTGAGCGCCTCGTTGAATTTTAGAAAGCTTAACATATAAACCAAAGTAAACAAAAATATTGCGATTTTGTGATTCTCTTACAAACTTGCGTGAAACGTGAACTTGAATATGAATCATAAGATAATGGAGTAGGTATTTCTTTTAGTTTTGTCTGCGAAATTACACACATGGGCTTATCAATTTAACACCTTATATTTAGTTTTTGGCACCTTTACTACAAGACGTTTGCATGTTTAAGAAAATCCAGTATCATACTGATTGATGTACAGTTTACGTCAATATTTCTCTCTTACTTGAAAATTAGATTACATTCTACAAGGATATGATGCACATCATCAATTGTGCCACAACGATCATAATTTGAAAAATGTATAAGACCCATTGGGTGTTAAGACTAACTACTACTCAAGTCAACTGCTTGACGAATTACCTTTACCGGTTATATATTTTATGTGACTGTATTTTGAGCATTCAAGAATTTCCAGAAATCCTCTCATAACAATAACGTCTATGTCAGCATGCCTTATGAGTTATTTACTAAGTAGCAATGATTTTACCTAGAACGTCTCGTCTTGATGCCATACCCTCTCGTCGTAGCTCTACTAATATCCGTTCTTCAAACTCATTTTGTCGATCGCACATCGGCGCGAGGCGCTTCGTGGATTTGCTGTCATCTTATAGAGGATATTCAATTACGGGGCGGTGGGGGGAAATTGTAATTCATGCTGAGTGATAAACTGTTAACTTGGCCGATATTGGCTGCAAATTTAATGTTTACTTTGAGCAGGGTTGGCAAATGGAGTAACATATTTATTAGTTTAAGAGTGGGTTTTTTCAGCACGATAGGGCCGGACCAACAAGGTGATTCTACGGAGAGATAAACAAACACAATCTTAATGTGTAAATTCATTAAGCCATAAGTTCGTTTCATTCTAGTAGGATAGATCTGGAAACATTAAAAAAAAAACGCTTTCCAAAAAATCGTTACTTTCACAAGATCGGACATGGTTGCGGGAAAATGCTGAATCAGAAAGAAAAAACAGGGCAACATAAGCCAGCAGTAATTGGCTTTAATGATAATGACGACTAAGATTGATTGAACCAATGAATCACTCTCATCTTATTATAGAAGTCATACCTCAAATAACGTGTTTAAGGCATAATTAAAATACGCTGACGTGCAAATAAGCCTCTTAATTCTCGTGTTGGTATGCTTAGATCTAGATTCAGTTGAGTAAATAAGTTCCATTTAATACAAAATTCGGTTCTAATCACGAGCCTTTGTTTTCAACGTTCAGTTGTTACAGGATTTGCGCATTCAAGTATGAACTCTAGTTGTATTGATACAGGGTAGTTTTGCATAAATAGACTATGCAAAACCAAGCAATACAATTGTATTGTATTGAATCATGATTATCCTTTAAGGATGTAAAGCGTGGCATTTCCAATTTCCAGTAGTGTTAATATCTGATCTAATTCTGTAAATAGAATGATATTATAAAGCAAAATGAGAACAAACAACAAATACCGTTGTTCTTGTTTCTAGAATGTATTAGTGAAGTATGGCCTTTATCTGTTCCTCCATTTCTGAAGCCAGTTGTTAAGGTATTTTAGATAGAACGTGTAAATAACATGTATATGTATTTTTTATTATGTATTATTATTGAGGTCTAACCAGATTACAAGTTTATCTCAGCTTCTAACGTAATAGACTAATCTACACAAACACTCTTGCCTTATAATATTCATTATCAAACTATTCTCTCCAGGAGGAAATTAATTGAAATTTTACACTAATCTCTATTCCACGAGGTCAGCTTAACAGACCCGCTGGAAATTCTATAAATATTCCCGCACATCCCCAATGGCTTTAGCTTGTTTAAATTATGTTAAAATATCGGATACAAGGAATTATTTGTACTAAAACAAAGCCTCTTCATATTGTTAATTGCTGTTTAAGCATGGCCTATTGATATTTAGAACGTCATTTCATATTCAGCTCATTTAACGTCTCCACCGAGGGGCACGTGCCTACCCGTATAGGGTGTAAAGGCCTTAGTCGTCCACGCGGGCCCAGTGCGGATTTGCTGACTTCACGTTCAACCTTTGAATCTCTTCGCATACAAACATATATAACAAACTGAGGGTTTTCAAATTATGCATTTTTTTATAAAAAAAATATAATAAATCAGGCAGCCCAAAATACCAAGATTTAAAGAAGTATAAAACAAAGATTTCTTGTTTCTTTCTGTTTCCTGCATTTTTAGGGTCCCCTAGTTTTCAATAAGATAAAAAACGTTTTATTTCCACGTTCGGAAGGCTTCTTTTTTACAAGTAGATTTCCTTGCACTTCGTACCAACCAAAGAAACGATACCAAAGTCGTGTTATGATATAGTAATCTAATAAAAAAGTACTCTCATATAAATGATCGGCAACTTATTTTAGGGAACATCTAGGTGCCCTACTGCTTACAAGTATACTTTTGAATTGAAGGTTGGTTTTCATTAGCCTGTCAGGTACTTATCTTGTACACTAACATTAGTTAATTTTCCTATAACTCCTTATTAGGGCTATAAAATCGGAAGTCCTATTTTATAATCTCCGAAAATAATAACAACAGCGCGTTATTATTTGTTGAACGCAGAACGCTTTCCGGAAAACTTGTTTAAATGGCAATCTATATACGAATTGCAAATGAGATCCCAATTTCAATGAAGCAACACAGCGGTTTAAATTACAATGCTGAGTTGATACACCGTCGAAAACGTAATTAAAATAAAAATCGGAAAACTTTGGCTTTAATACAATCTAAAATAAAAATATCTGTAAATGCTGGCATAATAATGAAAACTACGCAAATACCAACATTTACTTTACAAAACTATGTCCACCTAAATTAATCAACAATATAATGAACATATGTTGAGGTTTTTTAAAGATCCTTGGTCTATAGCAGCCCGTCAAAAATTAACCCTTTCACCGCCAATGACGCCTTTAAGCGCCAAACACAATAGATTTTCTATCTGTCTGGATTCCCTGCGTTCAATGGTTTAAACCCTGATGTAAACCATACCATTTTGTTTTATACCATTGAACAAGTTATAAAAGTGCATTATTTACACTCCCTATCCTTAATTTTGAAGTTTCCTTTATTTTCTTAGATACAATTTAATAACTGATAAAGTTTAATAATTGTTAGTTGTAAAATAAATTTTTTCATCAAACATGAAATATACCTAAGTAGCTATGCCTTTTTGATATTAAAAAGGGCTAATAGAAATATATTTCGTATTCTACAGGAGTTGCGCGTAATGAAGCTTTCTATACAAAATATTCAAATAAAAGATCCATTACAGTACCATTGTGAAACAACAAGGGTTTTGCCTACCGCAAAATATCTCGACCTATTGAATATAAATGGGGAATTCTAATTCAAAACAACGAACTTTGTAGAATTCAGACAATTTGCAATGAGTTTTTAGAAATTGCTGAATTTTAATAGGCTTAATGCATTTGAAATAGAAAATGAGATGAGACCTGTATTAAATTATCTGCGATGTTACTTACAAATAACTAAAAAGATTGAAGTCATGCCAATTTTTCGGAAACATCGGAAGTTTATAGAGTCAAAAAAAGAACTTTTACTACAACATAATACGAATATCTGAGAGCACGGTAGTGCTCCAGCCAAAACGAGCCAAGCGAAGCGCAAGGGCTCCGCTATGAGACTTTCACCAATTTTATGAATTGGGGCATGATGTAGAAACTCTACACAAGACTGTAAACAGTAACTAAAAAACCCTATAATAATATATTGAGTTTTGGAGGCTATTCAGGCTAACAGAGACATAAAGTCACATAGACCTAGAAGATGCTCATGAGTTCCGATGTGATACTTGTCTTATAAATTATCCGACTTCTCTCTAAGTTCACTTGTTGGTAATACAATTATCCCAAGCTGTTTCCTAGTTCGGTTAAGTTTAGAGTTGGCGGTTTATTTGCCGATCCTGTCCAAATGTTGCCAAGTAATTGATGTACCCCTAGAAGCCAAAAGTTTTAAACCTTAAAAGTGCAATGTATAGCTGTGGGAAAAGAAATATATTTTAGATTTATGATGAACTTTATCTTGAGCACATACTACTATAATGGAAGAGACATGCTCATTCGTTTTTTAAATGCCACAGGGTAAAATATAAAAACATGCTAGATTTTGTATTCATTTAACCTCGCGAACGAATTGCTTCTTGTCATTTTGGAATAATAAAAAAAAAATCTCAAACTATAACAAAACATTATATTCTATGACTATAATCTGTTGCTATTATTACCATTGAGCAAACAACGTTTGTTTAAAAGGAGTCTATTCGTGCTTTGAAAGGCACGTTTAGCCGTTGTGCTTCGGATAATACGTTGGTCCCGGCTTCTTAGTATTTTAGGTTAGTAGTTGTTATCACCTGCCAGAGCGTCGGTGGCTCAGTGGTGTCGCCTTCCTACCGGGAGGGCTGAGGTTCAAATCCCGACACGTACCAATGTATTTTCAAATTTTCGAAAAATATATGTACGTTATCCGACGCTCTTACGGTGAAGGAAAACATCGTGAGGAAACCTTCATGCACGCCTGCGATATTCGAAGATTGTGTGTGAAGTCGTCCAATCCGCACTGGGCCCGCGTGGACGACTAAGGCCTAATCACCCTATACGGGTAGGCTCGTGCCCCTCGGCGGGGACGTTTAATGAGCTGATGATGATCACCTGCCAATCCGCACTGGGCCTGCGTGGTAGGTTCTGGCCTTATAGCCAAAGGGAATGCGCTAATGCGGGACGCTATAGGCTCAGCATGATGATACTAATAAATATAGATAAAAATACCTTTCATGACAGAGAAGCAAGAGAATTTACGTAGCACCATCGCTCTCGCATGTTTTCTCTTTGCGATAAAGTATCTGCGTTAGTTGCATAGTAACGTTAAAAGGGGAACCCGGCGAGCAGTTAACCGTTAAGTATGTACATTAACTTGCTTTTAGGGTCATCAGGATAACTTATTGAGTTTGTTAATAGAACTGAAATAGTTGTTTTGACGCACATTGTTTATCTGAAGCCTTGCGCTTCAGACGAACCTACGGCAAACAAAATTTCAGCCAAAAAAAAATAATTATTTGTTTCTGAAAAAAAAAATGTAATCAGTAAATCAATAAATATTACAAACAGACACTCCAATTTTATTTATATGTAATATTTAAATATAATTGATTAAAGCAACATTGATATAACATAAAATAACTGATGTTTTTTTCAGCCAAAAGTAAATTCATTAACGCAATTATCATTTAGCGCCAAAATACCATAAAATGTCCTGGTATGTTAATTACAACTTTTGCTTTCTAAAGGTTAATTACGAGATTCAAAATATTGTAAACGTACCGCCTATTCACTTTGGATTTTCCAGTTGCTTTCTCTAACATGAAATTTGAATTTAAATGAGTTTTAAAAGCGCTTAATAATTTTAGGGAATACTTTCTCGGCAGTTATTTAATTGTAAGTGCGAAGTGATTTCATGAATTCAGTGGAACAGAAATTTAAACTTTTAAAATTCTTTGCAGTTTTAATAGGTCAACAACAAAAATGTTGATTATTTTTTATTCACTGTACAGAAAAACATTTTTTAGTCGATATAACGTGTTGCTTTGGCTATCAGTGGAGATAATGCCGTAAGCTTTTTGTTTATAGAACAGGAATTTTGGTCATGATTTTCACAGTATGTAATCATTTTCACAGTATGTAATCAGAGAGTATTAAGACTTTTAAATCTTTGTATGTAACAATACTACAATACTTATGTTATTGTTTTGCACTCGTTACATATTGTTGATATTATGCTATTTATTTGACAAAGTAACAAAAGGGTGAGTTTCATCAGCTTAAGCAATAAAAGTCCATGAATTATATTAGGTTCAATAATAAATGTTGATACTCGGTATTTTAAGGACAATAAAAAAGTCAACTTTAGGAGCTTTTCCCATATCAATCAAAAGTTTATTAAAATTCACTTTTTATAAATGTCCATCAGTTGTTGCTCTCCTTCATTACCGATCATGGTTAGGCGGATCATTTACCATCAGGTAAACACCCTGACCGTCCTACCGTACCTACATCATAAAAAAAGTTGATTTCCTGGTTCAAGTTGAACTATCTCGCGTTCCTAAAATCTGAAATATACAGATTTTTGTCTCGTTAAGTTTGCTCCATCCTAGGCGCATTAACTTTGCGTAACATCAGACAGCGTCAAACGCGAATAGGACTATATTATACAATACGCCTTTATCGCCAACATATAATTTCAACAAATTATTCACATTAATGAAGGTTAAATCAATATAATCTGCCATTACGAGAATATCCGTAGGAGAACTAGGGTGACCGACATAGCCCAGAGGATTAGCAAGTTGAAGTGGCAGTGGGCAGGGCACATAGTGCGTAGAGCCGATGGCCGATGGGGCGGAAAGGTTCTCGAGTGGCGTCCACGTAACGGAAAGCGAAGCGTAGGCCGACCCCCAACCAGATGGACGGATGATCTGGTTAAGGTGGCGGGTAGCAGATGGATGTCAACTGCAAGGGATCGGTCCGCGTGGAAATCATTAGGGGAGGCCTTCGTTCAGCAGTGGACATAATTGGGCTGTAATGATGATGATGATGATGATGATGAATCTGCCATTTCAAAGGCAACGAAAACCATATCCGTAAAATGTTTCCTCAAACTATTCAGCAATAACATACTCGAGTATTGCTGATAATTAAATTTAATTCGTCCATTTCCATTGTTACCAACTGTTCCCAGGGATAAGCTATAAACACATCAATCATTCGTGTACAGTAGCCTACGACCAAGCCGCGTGTTCCCGGAAATTACACGCGCAATTTCGGGATGTGGTGCTAAATGTGCGCATCGCCATCAAAGCAATGGCTGGTAGGAAATGTAAAATAATAATGTATGGTTGTACATTATACTCGGATGGCGAGGATATAACGCTACACATGAAGGTTAGGCTTTTAAAAATTGGGGGATGTAATTCGGTTTGGAATTTTTGAGTCAGAATAATATGTGAGGCTTCATATTTATGTAATAACATACACGAAAAAGCGTGCCATTCCGTCACTGTCGTTATGTAATGTACATAAATACAAAAAAAACTTCACTCGACGATCCTTTTTTTGTTTTTTGTATAATATAAACTAAATATATAGACGACCACAGTATGGTATTTCATTATACGCCAATAGTAGTAAATGTAGAAATCAAATACAAGCAGTCAAGTTATGCGTCTGATAAAATTTGAATTACTTAACATTTCGTGATAGTCTACGGCTGAACTTTCGCCTAAGCGTTGTGCCATGACGTCCCCACTTGGTGGGTTAGCGAGAGCCAGTATCAAACCACACCAGAATCTTATAAAAAGTTATATTTAGAAGAGAATGCGTTTTTTTCGTAATATCTTGTCCCTTAACTGAATTTTTCCATTAACAGTAGTATTTGTAACACCTCAACAGTTTATCTTAGGATATGATACGTAAGGGGCTCTATCGCTCGCTCTTTTAGGTCTCATTAAGGTTCACACTAGCGAATAATTAAAAAAGAAATATTTAGTAATAATTAAGATTGCTCACGATCAATAAATGCTAATTAAGGACGACTAACTATTCAACAGGTGATCAGAGAGATTGATGCATAAAATATAAATTTAAAGGATCTTAATACTCGAAACCAAACTCGTAAATTTATTGAACATTTGCTGGGCCCTGTGGTGTTACTCGCGGTATAAGATATTCTGCCGCAGTAAACGTCACCTATGCTTTTATCCAGGGTGCGAAGTCTATACCAAATTTATCAGAATAGCTTCGTTAAGGCGTCGTGTGAGCTGCGCGCGGTCAATGCAACATCATTTTTTTTTCGAAAATAAAAGTAGCATAAGTTACTACTTATAACATGAGCTACCTGCCAGTATAGGTCCCGTCAAAATCGATTCAGACATTTTAGAGATTAAAGAAAAGACATAGAAAACAAACAGACTGACAAAACAAAAACGTTATTTTGATGTATGTACCGTATGCAATTATGCATTTATAAATTATTTTCTATGTAACAAACAGACACTCCAATTTTCTTTATATGTATAGATTATAAATGTGACCAACAAATGTTTCATCTTTTCCAGGTGGCGGACCAGGAGACTCGAGTGTGTCGGTTTCAGCCCAAGTAAGTTGTATTTTATTCCGTGTGAAAATAAAAACATTCGTTTGAAAGGATTTACGTTTACCCCAGAGTCGGACTTTTTCAGATTACTTACGATAAGTGGGTTTTGTTTTTTCCGTACAGTAAACATTTCAAAGGTAATCATGTTATGAAAAACATGGAGAATATAATTTTAAGACGCATTTGTCAAGTTTCAAACATAAATTGTTTTAAAATTATAAAATTAATGGGACAATCAGTTCGCTCATCTGGTGGCAAGGGATTCGCTTAACCATGACAGATTCGGCGTTATGGGAATTAAATTTAGTTCATTATTTTTCGTAAACATTGCCTTGCATCCATCACCCGAGACGATGATAGAGAAGGTACCTAACCCACACAGTAATTTACATCACTAACATACAGTTTTCATTAAATTATTAATATTATTTCCGATATAATTTGTTTTCTTGGTCACTGATAGCCTTCAGGGATTTATTGAGTCAATACGTATACTCGTACAAATAAATAAATAATACAAATAAATATAAATATCCACTGACATCCACATAGTGCCATTTACTCGTAGCCCGAAGTTACGCGTGAAGCTTTGTATTACTGGTACTAAACAACTGATAACATAGAAACACATCGACTCTGGTCATCATATTTAATATATTTGTTTGAATGCAAGATTTCTACGTAATGAAATTCCGTCTGAAATATAGAGACTGGTGAAACCCTTTATTTGAAGTCTCCAGGTCTCCAGGTGTCAGGTCACCTTTTTGCAGGCCTAAGTTATAAGATATTGAAGAAAGATGATTAGTAGAAATGTTGGTAGTAATATTTTCATTATTTAATCAGTTTCCGAAACGGATATATGCATGTTACAATTATCATTTGCCAGTTATCTTTTTCGAGTGGTTGATAAATCGTGCAACTCGATGATGTTTGCACTTACAAGGTCTCGTCTCTAACATTATTTGAACTCCATTAAACCGTCTGGAGACACGATTACAGCGCACTGTTCAGAAACATTGTAATGATGGTGATGAGTACAAGACATAATATATTACTACTTTACTCTTTGGAAATAAAGGATAAAGATAAAATGCCTGTCATCTACATTGCTGATGCGATAATTTTCTCTCAATTTAACTTGACCTTTGATGCGATACTTCTACCTCAAGTTAACTTAAAATAACAACTAAATAACTCTGGTCATCATATTTAATATATTTGTTTGAATGCAAAGATGTATTTATTATACTGCCACTACCATTTTAACCCTAACACGGTCGATTTTGAGTTATAAATGCGAAGTGATACAGTTTTAAATCCTCTATCTTTCTGTCTAATGAACGCATGTGCATGGTTTTTTATTTTAGAAATATTTAAACAATAAACCGTTAGTGACAAATAATGCAGTAAATTCGTAACTTAAAACAACAACGTCCACCACACTTTTTCGCTAAAAAAGCGTAAAATTAAGTAATTTGTATTAGTTTTTCTATGTAGAAATCATTAAGATGCAGGAACATATTATTGCAATTGTGTCTTACCCACGTTTTTTGTGTTTTTCTCCGAAATCACTTTTTGGGGTTAGCGTGGTTTTAGTTAAAAGATGGCAGTAAATTAAAGGACATGAATGAAACCAGTATTACATAATATATGGTGATCCATCAGCAAGGGCTTCTTTTTTATCTTGTCCTCGGACAGCTTGTCTAGTAGTTGAATAACATATTACTGCGATCAAAGAAACGTACGAATAATACTTTCAGTGTAAATATTTTGATAATAGGTAATATCATAGTAAATTAGCAATATAAATATAAAATAAAAAAACTTATCATTAAATAGTTTTCCACAAAAATTTAGTTAACTCAACATCGACCTGCATACTAATGTTTCAAACACCAATAGATCAATTCGACATGTATAACTATCAAGTAAACATCAAAACAAATAAACTATCAAGATACTGAAAATGACTATGAAAAAGAGTGAATTTTATTCTACGTGACAAAAGAAGATCTCATATATAAAATGCCACGTGATGCGCGCCCCAAAACTGAAGGGAAGTGAAATAAGATTTTTAGGTGACATTTTCCATGCCTATTTAAATTCTGGGTCACGAAGTACAGCGTTTGTCCTTTGCAGGGCGCACATAATTCAACTACGCATAATGTTCCGGCTCAGCTCCTATGTCATATGTAAACTGTATGAAAAAAAGTTGTATTCATTATATAATTAAGCGCATAGAAATGGATGAACATTTTTATGAATTAAAAATTAATCTAATAAGGACTATATTTTTGAATTCTAAAATAAACAAACTATATATCATGAAAACCCCTTCTCTCTTTAGCCTAACGCAGTCCACTGCTCGACATAGGTATTTCCCATTGAAAGCACTCATTGAGCCAAAAAATGTAACAGCACGTCGTCCTGGCCACATAATTATAAACTTATAAATGATGAAATGTGTGCTTTGACTCAGTGAATAAAGCTCATGACAATTGGCAATAACAAAGAGGAGACATTGCGAAATTTGTATGGCTACTGACAGGCCATTAGCCATAAACATATGTAATTTAGTATTTCAATTTATTTCTAAATATAATGCCAACACAAAATTCTTGTCGGATTATTCTGTGTGGTGTGTATTCCAACCGAAGGTAGCTTCATTTAACATTCATGAGTACCTTCCTTGAGCCAAAATTGAAATAATATTTTTAACTTTCTATATAAGCCTAATTGTATGCTAACATATAACTTTTGTAAGAAAAATTTTGTAAATTATATTTTTTATATTTACAGTTGTGTGAATGGTTTGATTCCTTTTTTAATAAAAAGTCTTCTAGTAAATCTTATGCTCTCAGATAACGAAACTTTCAGAACAAGGTTCTAATGTTCGAACTATTTCTTCCTGTAATAACCAAAGTAAATGCCCATTTTATATGTAATTTCTACGTATTGAAATTCCATCTGAATATAGAGGACTGGTGAACCCTTTATTTGAAGTCTCCAGGTGTCTACCTTTTTGCAGGCCTAAGTTATAAGATATGAAGAAAGATGATTAGTAGAAATGTTGTAGTAATATTTTCATTATTTGATCAGTTTCCGAAATGGATATATGCATGTTACAATTATCATTTGCCAGTTATCTGTTTCGAGTGGTTGATAAATCGTGCAACTCGATGATGTTCCACTTACAAGGTCTCGTCTCTAACATTATTTGAACTCCATTAAACCGTCTGGAGACACGATTACAGCGCACTGTTCAGAAACATTCTAATGATGGTGATGAGTACAAGACATAATATATTACTACTGTACTCTTTGAAAATAAAGGATAAAGATAAAATGCCTGTCATCTACATTGCTGATGCGATAATTTTCTCTCAATTTAACTTGACCTTTGATGCGATACTTCTACCTCAAGTTAACTTAAAATAACAACTAAATATCTCATTGTTTTATTTGACAATAACTCATTATATCACGCTAGTGATCATGGTCTCCTGCATGTGGCGCTAAATATCCTTGTCCTACATTTTCCTCGTCAAGTTTTTACCTTTCGCGAGTCGTGGATCCATCTCTTATTACGTATGACCCATGGCTTTATTATATTGGTTAAATGTATTAAATTTTTGTGACACTTAGACCAAACTTTACGAGGTGATCGTTGGAGCCCAAAAGCTTTTAGGCATGCATTCATTTTCCTCAAGAGATAATTATTCTTCGTAATTTTAATTATTTCTTGATGATTTCTGGCGCATTTGAATTGAAAATAATGTTTGTTTGAACATAGACGAATGGGTGATCGTTGAATTAGTTTAAGAATTACAAAGTTTTTTGTATTTCATTAATAATATTCGCTGCTGCCAATCTGTTGAACAAAATAACGCAATATAGTCGTAGTGAGTTTCGAGTAACTTGATTGTTGAAGTATTAAAACATTTAATAAGGGTGTTAAAGGCAATACACTCAAATATTGTCAATGTTGTGACCAACGGTTCGAAGAGTGCAAAGCAATGGAAAATATATTACTTATGGCGAGTTGCAAGAGTATTTTACAACTTTTACCTTACATTTTTTAGTTAATTTAATAGTTTATGGTTTTATGGCGGGATATCTGGCGCGAAATGGGGAGACCTATGTCCAGCAGTGGACTGCGATAGGTTGAATAGGAATAGGATGGTGGGTAGCCGACGCATGATGCAATTTCTCGCCATACCTAGCTATCATCTGACGTTTTGCACTTCATAAACAGTAAATGGCTGTAGTGCGTTCACACACACAAGTTGGCTACATTGCTGTTTCGGATGCCATATTTGGTATCTTCCATCTTTACTATTTCCCTTAGATTTATTATTTGTTATTTCCATTTGAAAGCAATACTTATTTATAAAGAGGAAACTGTTTGTACTAAATAAAATTAATAATTTGTGTACACATAATCATGAAACACGGGATCAGTAAAATTAAATCTTTTCATAGTATTACATATACATAATATACGAGTATTCATAAAACAATGAAAAAACAAATAATATTTAGGTCGAAAAAAAAGTAAAGAAGCAATTATCAATAAAAATAATAATATAATTTATTGTATAGGTATTTCTACTTTTTATTCTGGTTTTAAGAAAAGCTGCAACCTTACTTCGTTATTGTATTAACAGTATTTTCAGATAATCTTGAAATATAAAAAATATGAACTAGATAATTTTACATTTCACAATATACCTAATATTAATTACTTATTTCAATCAGTCAATTTTTTTTATTTAACGTAGCTATATATCCCATTTTATATCCATTTTATTTTAATATAGTTAAAGCACACATTATCAAAATAAAATGGAAACATTGTTTTTGCATATAGATTTTCAAGCAATATTTTTTCACAATATGACAAACTGCACCATGGAAAACGGCAAAAAACTTATTGTTGGCAACACTGTTTTACACGTCAGTTATGGCGGCAAACCGTACACGATAATTTTTTGAAAGGGTTTAAGAATCTTAACTCGTTTTTTCCGTGAAGCAAAGACTTTGAACGACAAACACAATTATTCTAGCATGCCTCAAAATCCTTTTTGACAGGATTTAGGCCTTAATTATTACAAAAACATTATAGAAATTGATAAATCTGTCATGACAACCGGAACATAAAATACCAACCAATACAAAATGTACGCTGACATCTGTCAGAGGTAAAATAACTGTGAAAGGACTGTATATAAACTATGACACCGGTTTGTCTATTTCAGCATGTAAAGTATGTATCTACATGACTAGAAAACTAGATATCTTAAAATATCTAGAACTCTAATGAACCATTGAAGCGTTCAGTATAGGGCTTTGAAACGGTCGTGATATTTAAATGACATTTGTAAAGGTCTTTACGGGGCAAAGTTTATTACTAATAATAAGAACACTAATCTTATGAAAAAAATCATTGGTGTTCCCTTTATATAAAAAAATATAAATATAACATTATATGTTTCCCAGATTAGAAAAGGTTCGCAACACATATTTTACGTTTTTATTTTCATTTGACAGTATAAACCACGGACCAATGAACTAGTGATATAGAGTATGTTAGCTACTTATCGGCCTGCGGTTTATATTGACGTACAATAAACATAGTCATCATTGGCCTATAACATACCAAAAAAATTCGTTGTTTATATATATGAAGCTCCTAAAACACGTGCAATTTGTTACCAGGCATAACATATAAAAAAGTAAAATCAAGCAAAAAGTATGTTTAGCATTCTAAAGAGATGGTGTGTCCTACCTGTTAGAGCACTAATATCAATTATACCTTTTTTAAACCAGAATGTTACGTAGTGCATATGAAGGTAGTCCACCCTTAAATGTATCCGCTTTAACGGTTAACGATAGCAACTTGTGTGCTAACGGCTTCACTAACATTTATACGACTTTAACTGTATTTCAAAGTGATCTATCCCGGAATAGAACTGTTTACGACAGTTGAAATTGTGGTCCGGTTCAATTCAAACTTCGGAATTGTGACGCAAAATGTTAGCTTTATAGCACATATTAGAATTGAGGTCGTATAAATTTATAACAGCCGTGTGACTATTGGTGCAAGTTATTTATAACATGAATACAACTGTTTATAGATTTAATAACAAGGAAGACTGTTTGGCTTGTATTAAGGTCAGGTCATTTTTGTTTAACAATTACAAGAGAGATAAATCACGAGGCATGATTGTTGTTTGTAGAATTCAGGCGACTGGGAATATAAAGACTGAAACCGCGGTTCTAGTGACCTCATAACATATTTATCGATGGAAATATATTAATTGATCATTGATTTTCAAAGTAGTTAAAAATGTTAACTTAATTTGGGTTTTTTAATAATAAGTGTTAATGTGTGATGTGTATTAAAAAATAGATAAATATGTTTCCTCTTTTTTATCATTACTCTCCTGGTTTTAAGCATTCCTCCTCCAGCCTTTATCGACGATCATTTAAAGAAAGAATTAAAAATATTTCATTCATCATCCGCAAGTTGATAATCCATCACGCGTTTTATTTTACCAAAACGCTGTATTTATTTTTGAACTCTCTTATCCATAGGGTTTCTGCGACGAATAAGATTGCCTCGTTACATCCTCAATTTGCTAATATATTGGTTATAGGAGGGAAACAAACACACAGAAAGAAAACTTCAACAAAGATGACAAAGAGTATAGAACCTAGGGGTACTCCATTACAGTAACTTGGCTGTTATGTAATAAGTTAATATACATACCAATTTATCAACGCATGGTACGAACCTTCGAGTGTCAGTGGCTCATTGGTGTGGATTATTACTTTCCGATCTTGAGGGTCCAAGTCCAAATCCCGCCACCAATGTGACCAATGTGAATGAGAACATTGTGAGGAAACTTCCGCACGCCTATGAAGAGATTCAAAGTTTGTGTCTGAAGTCGTCCAATCCGAACTGAGCTCGTGTGGACGACTAAAGCCTGTACGCCCGTTACGGTTAGGCTCGTGCCTTGCGGTAGGGACGTATAATGAGATGATGCTGATACATACTATCTTTAGAGGTGACCAAGGATACCAAATCATGCAAGTTTACGTATCAGTAAATGGTTATTTATCCTATTTGGACGGGAAGAGTAATTGTATCAGAGCATATTTTGATCATAATCTGCCTAAAAAATTGGCAATTTAGTTGGGTTGACTTAGTTTGTAGACTTCATTAATAATCAGTTTGGTACTCTGTGACGAGAAACATTTTCATTCATAAAATATTAACTTGCCCACATTATACACCGCACTAACTTTCTCTTCGGTGTTCTAAATCAGACCTCAGCACGACACAACATATACTCGTACTTAACATGACCTGTAAGTCGGAGTGGCGGCTTAAAAGCTTTGATGTAGTTTTGGACTGCACAAATACTAATATGGGAACGACGTCTTATGTTTGTATGTTGAAGTTTGCAAAATACGCCAAGTTTTGATTGGATGACGAATAATATTTGAGCCAACACGTTATAAGTACGATGACATTTGTACACTCAGCGATAAAAGTCTATAACATGTGACAAGATATTTAATTAATTTTAATTATCAAAGAGTACCTTATGAGCGTAAGTGGCTCATTGGTGTGGACTGTTGTCTTCCGATCTGGACTTTGCAGTTTCAAATCCTGCCACGTAAAAATTGTTTTCGAATTTTCGAAATTATAATAATAATATCTAACTACATTTATCCGACGCCCTTATAGCGTAGGAAAACATGGTGGAAACCTGCGCACGGCTACGAAGTAATTCAATTGGGGTAAAAAAAAATGTTTTAAATTATAAACACACACAGCACTGCCACTGGAAAAATGATGTGATAGTAAAACCTGGAAATAAAATAAAGGTAATATATTTCAATTCTGATTTTTGAAGATACAAAGAGTCTAGAGTCACAGTTCACAGAGTCATTAAAAAAGTATAATAATACTTACTGACTAAAAGATGAATTTTATATTTGAGTTTGAAAGTGTTTTTCACTATTGACAAGAACCCTGTAAACTTACCGGTGCACAAGGACTTAATATATTTTTTACCTTCTTGCCCATAATATTTTTCTAGTACATACAGACGTACATACATACATTTCTTAAACAGATAATAACATATTTTTATTTATACATACATTGACGAACTCGATGGTGAATTCGTTAGTGAACTATTTTTAATCAGAAAATGTTAAGTTGAACTGTTTTAAAGTTAATGCAATGAGAGCCGTGAAAATGTACAATTACTAATTGAGTTATTCCAAAACGCGATGTCACTTGAAAATAATCTATCTGGGAGACACGCCATTTAGATACGATTGTTACCACGATAGCGCCTTGTTAAATGAAAAAGTTTAATGGATTTTTCTGCGAATGTACTTCTCATCTATCTCTGAAATTGATAGTGCGGGCTCTGTCACTTGCATTATCGTCATTCCTCTTTCATCGAATGAAATAACGACAAAATAGGGAAAAAATATATAGTGGATAAAACTTTTAGTGTCTACCGAAATTATTTTACAGCGGAAAAAGTATATATATGAACCTGATCACCAGTAATGTGAAGGGTGTTTAATTTTTTATTATTAAGGAAGTTGTATAAGTAGCAAATGAGTAAGAATTTTAATTCGAAGTGTGCATTTAGGATTAAATCCAAGACTGACACATGTTTTATATCATGTTTAAAGTACCGCTTCACCCTATTCAGGATGCCTGAATAGGGTGAAGCGGACTTGGACTCAATGTTTTGCTGAAGTTAAGAGTACTCGTTGAAGAGCGTCGGTGGCTCAGTGGTGTGGACTGTCGCCTTCCTACCGGGAGGGCTGAGGTTCAAATCCGACACGTACCAATGGTTTTTCGAATTTTCGAAAAATATATGTACGTTATCCGACGCTCTTACGGTGAAGGAAAACATCGTGAGGAAACCTGCGCACGCCTGCGAAGAGATTCAAAGGTTATGCGGTGAAGTTATCCAACCCGCACTGGGCCCGCGTGGACGACTAAGGCCTAATCACCCTATACGGGTAGGCTCGTGCCCCTCGGTGGGGACGTTTAATGAGCTGATGATGATGATGATAATGAAGAGTACTCGTCAACTCCACGCCAAGGAAGTTAAGTTCGTCAGTTAGAGGGACAAACGTGCCACGAAAAGACGGTGTAGTATTATATGCACTTTTTTTGGATGAAAACAAACAGGCCTGGGTTTTGGCAGCATTGAATTCAACCAAATTATCGTCTTCCCAGGCAGCAACTGATTCTAAGGTATGATCAATGCGCATCACCATTGCCCTCCTCAAGGTTTGAACCTCACCACCGCAAGCCTTTGCACCAGAAAAGTATCTCTCTGAGACATTACTGTCATAGCCAACCATACCTGGAATAAGCAGGTCATTGATGTGGAGCAGGAAAAGCGTCCAGAGAGAACCGATCCCTGAGGAACACCGGCATTAATCTGATACTGCTCGAAAGAGCAACCATCTAAAACCACTCTGATTGAACGATTAATAGATGAGAGATGTAGTTCTAACAACTAGTATGTTCTTAATACAAAAGACTAGAAGACATAATTTGTTTGTTAAAGTAATGGGAAACTACCGAAATTTTATATATTTTGAATCCTTTTTACTTGTTTGTTAAAAAATTTATTTTTAGTTGTGATCTTATAGCATTTGTGTATATCCACAAACCTTTTCTAATCTTTATACCCCTATTACTTACTTATTAAAAAGTAATTTTATTTCCATTGATATCACCTGTACTTTGCATTTTTATTCTTTGTTGTTAACTTTACAAAAGTATTCTTTATTAACATTCTACAGTGCAAACAAAACCTTGCCCCAGCAATTTCTTTCAAGAACAACTCCAATTTCTAGTAGCTCTACAAACATTCAGCAACTGGCGTCTCATTCCGTCTTCAATTGCAATCGAATCTCCATTCAAAAGAGTCGAATAGCATCGGCCCGATGCAAATGGCCGGCAGCTTGCAATTATTGGGCGAAGTTGAGACAATTGTGTCCTTATCTGTGCCATAATGAAACACGCGCCTTTATTCCGAGATCGCTGCCTGACAGTTTGTGCTACTTTCCTTTGTTTGATCTAGGATTCCTCAATAAGTCACAAGTGGCAGTGTCTTAGATCGAGATTGTTAAACTACAGTCTTTTTGATTTCAGTGACTGATTAAATTATAATTGATTATTTAATTATGAGTGATAAAATTGACGACAAATTTTAGTAGAAGAATTGAAAAGTGGAAGACTGGGTCTAATGTGCGAATTTCCCAATTTAGTTATGATGGGGTCTAACTATCTGATATAGTAAGATAATATATATTTCGTGCTATCGAAGTTTCGTTAGTTTATAATCGTATAAAATCAAAAGCTAATGATAAGGTTTATTCAAACCCTCAATTTTGCATTTATATTGAATTTTGCAGTTTGTTTGATATTTCAAAAGTTACTTCATTTAAGATTAGTGCAAGCAAAGCTTAAAATATTTGTTTGTGGCGACTTATAACGACTTTCTGAGTAACGTTCCCGCGTTTACGCTAGGTCGAGATTTCATTTCCGCAAGTGCCTCTGCAACTTTAATTTCTGATTTAGGAGATGCGATGTTTTTTATTGCACAGAGAAATTCAACATCACCTATTATATGCCTTACCATAATCATTTTATCCCCAAGGCATCCCATTTTACTCCCCACTGAGGCGGCCTCGATATGAGAATCTTTCCCTAAGAATTGATGACCCCAACCGCTATCGGTTCTTCGGGCCGCCCTGCCCATTGCCACTTCACCTTAGTTACAGGAGTGCCTATATCGGTTTTATTAGTTTGTCTCCTCATTTCTGAAATACCACTTGTCGAAGATGAGCCTATAGACCTTCACTAAGTTTTTACGAACTAGAAGGCTTTAACCTCTCTAATAAAATTCAGTTTATCATAGTGTATTTCAAAAATGAAAGATACGAAGACAAATTAACATAACTGACATAGTCAATCCTGTAATTAAGCAATGTTTTCATAGGTTACAAAAACAAATCATCACAACTCGTATGAAAGCTTTTCTACACACATAAGTTTGTCAGAGCCTAGAAAGTGAGGCAAGCATTGAATTTACTAGTTACTTAAAATTATTCGCCTCATGAGTCAATTGATATGTGATTACTTTTCCTCTGCTAGATTACATACGACAGATGTGACTTCAAGTGCACTATATCCGTTATTGCTTAAATAAACTGTTATTCAAAAATATATTTTTTTGCCCTCAGGCGGATATAGCACATTCGGCTAAAGGCTACGAGTCGGAGGATGAAAACGCGAGCAGAAAGCGGCAGAGGGCCATCGAGGAACGGCCAGCAGGAAAGACCACCATGTACTCTAAGCAGGTATTAAGCTATTATACGTTCATTAAAACAATAGAGACGGTACTGTATTTAGCGAAAATAATATATTAATCCGTTGCTCTCATTACCTTAGTTTGAGCTGTTTATTATGTGCTAATTATATGATGATTGATAAAATAATATGTAGTAATATCAAAAACACTAGATTCAGATACTGGAGTCACTATTTGATAAGATAAAATAATGTTTTTATATCTGTCATCATCACAATTTTAAACTTATGATTATTACCAGGCTTAAGTTCTTTTGAAAAATATTTATGTTAAAGGGTTTCCATGATTACCATACTTGTTAGCAATAAGTTTGATATTGGCAGATGGCCAAAGTCATTAATATTTTTTCATTTAAATTGTCCAGGTGCTCCAATTTCGATTTCGTAGTTCATTGCAGTTAATCTGCTATGATTGTATTTTCTCTGCAATCCTTTTGCGCATATTTCGTCCAACTGAGATGGCTTACACTTTCGCGATTTAAATCCTCGCATTGTATCTTAGTCATTAGAGATACAGAACCTCACTATCTTGAAACGACCGATCTCCTGTAAAATTACTATAAAACCTGTTTATAATTCTCTTATCGTAAGGGAACAACGATGATTGATGTTTATCTTATGTACAATAGGGATAAAAAAAAAAGGAATCATGTCATTCGTGGAGAATTAAAGTTACCGTTAGCTCGCTGGATCAGTAATTGGAATGCAGTAACTGGCGAAATTTGATCCGTTAAAGCAGTCAAGATATATATAGAACAGACAATGTCTAAGTAAGAGAGGCGTATGGCTCTAGTGTTGGTAGAGGCTGGGTTATGTGAGCGTTGGACAGAAATAACTGAATTTTACACTTTATTGCAAATAATTTGAATAAAATTTCATCGCTTATATTATCGTGTCACAGTAGTGATTTAACATATGCGAATATATTATTAGTATTATAGTATCCGCGTTTAATCAGTTTGACAAATTACTTTGGGCTCTACACTTGTATGAATAATATAAATATATTATTACGAAACTATTTTTTTAACGACGTCCTTTAGGCCCACCTTAATATCCTTCAAATGTCTTTGATCATAAGGGCAATGCATTGCAAACCCGCAAAAAGGCCTAATGCATGCCGGTGTCGCGATTGTTATTCTACAGGATGCATTACGTGAAGACTTGGAGTACGAGTAAGTGAAAAAATGTTCTGAGTTAGGTTTTCCCGCAATCCTAAAATACATTGTAGTAATTTCTTTGCCTAAAAGTCTACGTGTTTTCTAGTTTACATAAGTTTAATAAGGGATGGTTATTTGTTGTTTGATTGAAAAACTTCTACCAAGTTGCTCAACACTGTGGTGGTTTAATAGTCTGTGATTCCTGGTGATGTTTTATATGTGTGAAATTGTCTTTTCTTTGCATATCCAATAACATAATTGCTATGTCCTGATAATTGAATGTCAACCTCGCAGATATGTGTAAACATTTGCCAAGAGATTATCAAATATCTAGTAGAGAAAATAACGTTGTTTCAAATGGATATACAACGGTCTGTCTAGATCCAATATCAATTGTATTGTTTTGTCAATTAAGATTAGTTGTCTCCGCCATGTCGTAGTATTTGATTTGGATTGTACACCAAAACCAGAGTCACTGAAATATATGATTTGAATTCCGAAACTATCTTGATTGTCTGCGTTGAGCGAAGCGTTAACTATTCATTTTGAAATAGATCTGGTGTCGAATGGAATTGTAACAAATAATTTGATTTCATTGCAATGAAGGTTGCTTGACTTATTGCCTTGCAATAGCAGCTTTGAATTAAATTATTATAGAACAGGGATTTGCCTTTTGAACTAGATTTAAATTGTTTTTAACATTTAATAGAATTGAAAATAGGGGCGAGGACGAGTATAAGATCAACTCCGATTATAACCCAAGCTCATATTTAACCTGCATAACAGTTATGTTTATTAATTATTTTATTTTCTTTAACACAACTTCAGGGCTGATAATGTGAAACTGGTATGAAAATATAGCATGTTTCACGATTCATTATAATGATAAGGATAATTATCCAATAAAAAGTATGGTTTTGAATTGCTAAGATACAAGTCAAATGTTCATGAGATATACCATATGAACAATAATTACTTAAATATAAATAAAGGGTTTTTACTTAGTTACGTATGTAGAATGAGTTGCAATTAGGCTTGATTTTAATTTAGGCATTTTTAAAGTATATGAGCCAGACTTTTGTCGTATATTATTGGTTTATCATCCTAAGTTGACTCGAATAAAACAGGAATATTATGAATAATACTGGGTTTGATTTTCAGGAATTCCGAGAGCAGTACTGCATCAACAACAAACAACTGGATTTGCTGGAACTGGAGAAGTCCAAGAAGGACAGATTCCTCGGATGCCTCTCTCAGTACCATATTGAAAGTCCCTGCTCCAGAGCCAACCGGTAATCTTTCATGTTTTTTTTTTATTTTATAATATTATATCAAAAGTTCGGTGGGTGAATGGTTCGGTCGAGCGTCGGTAGCTCAATAGTGTGGACTGTTGCCCTCCTACTGGGAGGGCTGTGGTTCAAATCCCGTACCAAACTAATTTCGAATTTTCGAAATTAAATGTAAATTTCCACCGCTCTTACGGTGAATGAAACATCGTGAGAAAACCTGCGCACGCCTGCGAAGAGATTTAAAGGTTGTGCGTGAAGTCGGCCAATCCGCGCTGGCCCGCGTAGACGACTAAGCCTAAACACCCTATACGGGTAGGCTCGTGCCCCTCGGTGGGGACGTTTGATAAGCTGATGATGATGATGACAACAAGCAATTAGGATCGAGAATATTCATAATCATACAAAATCACTAAACGATTTCGGGTAAGTTATACATAATAGTTAAATACTTACTAATGCTTCGCCACTGAAATTTGTAATTACTGAATCAAAATTTTCACTTTTTGACCATTTACGTTACATTTGTTAATTATGAACTTACATATTAACTTTATGTCCCTATTAATTTGTGGTATAGTGTCTGCATTGTTTCTAACTATTTGCAAAAGCTGATTAAAGAGATCTGCATGTTTAATGAACTTTCGGGTTATGTAACGAGTTATTATGTAAAGTATTTTCAATTTAACTTCAGACTTGGCTGGAATAATAATTTCATTTAATAATACGAAAATGTTTGCTTTAAAAATTTTAAATATATCTATTAAATAGAGTTAGTTGTCTCGGCAAGCGTAGGACGCCCTCCGGCCCGATGGACCGACGACTTGCGAAAGGTCGGTTGCGGAGGACCGGATATCTGGCGCAAAATGGGGAGACCCATGTCCAGCAGTGGTCTGCGTTAGGTTGAACAGATAGATTTGGGTTAAAAAACAGAGTGTTTTAACAAGGGAATTCTGGCTAAAGTTAGTTTGATAATAATGACTGATTAGGTGACTGTATTATATAATGATTTGAAACTTTCCCTACTTGCATTTTTCATCTTCAAAAAACTCATAATAGCAAATTAGTGAACTACTCAAAATTCATGCGTGGACACACTAAAATAAGCTATTTGATATGTCGTCGCTAAAACAATTACTAAAAAACCGCTTACATAAATGGTGATACATTATCACTGCGGCGTTATGCGAATTCGACGCTAGGTAATGTGTTTCAATTATAATAGCTTTCAATTATAATTAGCACACAAAGATAAAAGCAGGACACCTGAATACGAAAAAAAAGCAATGATTAAATTTGTTTAATGACAGCCATGACAAAACAAAAAAAAATTAACGTTGGCTTTAAATCTAATTTTTTTCGGTTTCTAAATGACTTGTTTCTACGAGCCGTTATGGCTTTTCTTTTTTTGTGTCTCGTAACTGTAATTATTTTTTGTTTAATCATTCCTTGTGTTTTATATGTGTGGTAAATTAACGTTTTAAATCCCGTTGCTTTGCTTCTTTTATATAGTTTATGTATGACCGAAAATTGAGATTGCTAGGTATGACGCTAGGCGATCTGCTTAACAAATTGCTACAGAAGTTTTCAGAAATGTTTACATTCGATTCCCATTGAAAGTCACTGCTACACACAGTCTCAGTGTCCAATATTTAACATGGCATGTTCCCTATATCCATTTTTGGAGCACAAAGGGTACGGCCGGGAGCATAAATATACTTACCTTAAATAAACGGGGATGGAGATTTTTCACGGTGTGGATAGTCGACATAAATTATTCAGGTGTGAAAATAGAGAGGAAACTATGATCCACAGATATACAAAATATCTAAAGGAGCCCCATATGTTTGGTATTTGATTGTTTCTACTTCCAAGATGAAGAAACAAAACAATAACAAGTTGTTGGTTATTTTAATTACATGTTTCAATCATCGCAGCAGTCGGTATGTCCCATGTTAATAATGACTCAAACTACACTAGTATTGGAACTGGTATTATACTGTAACAAAATTTAATTAAAAGAACTACAGTAATTGATTTCAGCCTTAATGTCCTCGGACCACGCGTCTCTCGATGTTTCAGATAAAAATACGCCTTGGAAGTAGAGGCGAATAATGAATCGTCTAGCTAAGTTGATTTCCACTATAAATGGAGGACCTTTACTAAAGGTAAAGTAACAAATTGACCGTTTATTATTCCTTGGCCCTGTAATCGTATTACTCGTAGGGCTCAAGTAAAAGACGACCTGAATATTCTGTAAGGTTTTTTATTTTCAAACTTCAACATTCTAGGAACGTTCTTATTATAATTCCACCCGATCAAGTTACGGGTGAATGATTTATGGATTGTATCTGATACGCATATTACAGCTTTTTATACTAAAGCGAAGTTATTACGCTTTTATAATTCTACTCATGTGTACTCTATTTTCAAACAATTGACTATAAAGTCATTTTTTTATTTAATAGTTAATGGTAACACACAGGAACGTTACAGTAAATGGCTATTATTATATCTATTGAATTTGAGTAAATTACAGTATTACCACCTGAAATATCCTAATTTTAATACAGAGTATGTATGTTGTATTGTCTTGAGCCTTCGCGATTCACATACTTACATTGAGGTAAACATTAAGGGTAAACTAATGTAATTTAGAGCGTCGGTGGCTCAATGGTGCGGACTGTCGCCTTCCTACCGGGAGGGCTGAGGTTCAAATCCCGACACGTATCAATGTATTTTCGAATTTTCGAAATATATGTACGTTATCCGACGCTCTTACGGTGAAGGAAACATCGTGAGGAAACCTTCATGCACGCCTGCAAAGAGATTCGAAGGTTGTGTTGAAGTCGTCCAATCCGCACTGGGCCCGCGTGGACGATAAGGCCTAATCACCCTATACGGGTAGGCTCGTACCCCTCGGTGGGAACGTTTGATGAGCTGATGATGAATGTAATTGAAATAAATATTAAATCACGATAAATTAATAATCTATTGTGTTATTCCCGGCGTTCTTTCGGTGCTCCTACGGAGTACCTAATATCCATGTGGAGCTCATTTGCAGTATAAAACAAAAATTATACACAGTCCTTGCATTCCCGCATCCTACGGGGGCATTGAAGCAGATCTTTGGTATATTATATTACTCTTTCTTTTAACAATGGAAATATTTGAAGAATTTTCAAATTTCAACACCATACGATCCGCCATTAAATTCTGAATCTCACGATACTAATCCTAGATAGCTTGCATATTTTCGGAGATATTGCGAAATTGATGCGAACCCTGAAACAAACGTATTGACATCTTCAATGTCAAAAACAAAGCATTTATTTCAAAACTACAATTGGTATCTTCAAAACATGTCGAGCCTATTTGACAGGTTCAACGTTACGCAAAACAGCACTTTTCAGCACCAATGGAAAGCGATTAAGTTCAGTTCTGTCATGTACCTGTAAAAATATGCAAGATACAAGCATTGATATCGTAATAATGGTCGTGTTAGTAACTGTGATTGTTAACATAATATATTATCTTCATTAAATCACTGCTGCGCAATATCCCATGGAATTGTGCGGCAGTGATAATGCTATTGTAATTTAATTTTATTTAATATTTGTGTTATTTTTTTATTTTTTTATATTTTATTATTATAAGTTATTTAATTTATTATTATTATTTTAATCAACTGTGTGTTATTATAAGGAAAATTGTTACTAACACATTTGTACTTGTATCTATTGGATCTATGTTGTCTGAATAAAGAATATTATTATTATTATTATCAGCTCATCAAAACGTTCACACCAAGGGGCACGAGCCTACCCGTATAGGGTGTTAAGGCCTTAGAAGTCCACGCGGGCCCAGTGCGGGTTGGACGACTTTACGCACAACCTTTGAATTTCTCCGCAAGCGTGCGCAGGTTTCTTCACGATGTTTTCCTTCATCGTAAGAGCGTCGGATAACGTACATATTATGATTTCGTAAATACATTGGTACGTGGCAGGATTTGAACCTCAGCCCACTCGGTAGGAGGGCAACAGTCCACACCATTGAGCCACCGAGATATCTATATATGTTTATTATAATCAAATTCTATAGAAAAAACAATATCTTCTGTAGTATTACTTCATCATAGACATAGATTTCTACAGTTGGAAAGAACTCAACAAATAGTATCTCACTTTAATAAAACGCCTTTCTTAATTAAATTTTATAGGGACCTAAGAGTTATTTATACATTCTCCGATTGCCCATTAAATCTGTTAAAGCCATCTGTGGCTTCCAAGTGCAATATTCCTAGCAAAAAATATTAATTAACTAATGCAGAACTTTGCGACCTCGCTTTTATACTTCTAGACTATTAACGTAGATTTAATTATGAGAAGGTCTGTGATTCCTCGTTTATTGCTCGACATAAATGAAGTAATAATAAATAAGTGTTCAATGCCCGATGACTTGCGAAAGGCAAGATGGGGGTGAAGGGCTGGATGAGGAAAGGAGTCCGGGATATGCGGCGCATATAGGAGACTCTTATGTTAAGCAGTGGACTACAATGGGCGAATATGTGAGTGAAGGTGATAATAATGCTAATTAATACACGTTAATTAAAAAAATATCACATAATTATTAATAATACTAACAACAATGGTGCCTTGTAAGTTCACTATCCTACCCATGAACCTGAAACACAGTAACTAATTTAACGTGCGATGTTAAAACCTTTTACACGGTTATTAAAACAATTTAATTCAATTAAAATATAATTTGATGTTACAAAAAATATGCACAGTGATAGTCTGCTACTTTTTGTTTTAGCAAGTGATTTCAGCTCACTCTTCACAGCCCAAAAACCCGTGTTTTGTGTTTCATCGAAATATTGTTTTTTTTTCTCACAGATCATCATTTCTATCCGTATGTGTCCGTCGTCGAGTGCCCTCGGATGAGAATCTCAACTCCGATTATGCACCAATACAGCGGTATCCAAGGTACATTTAAAGTTTATATTTTTCACTTCATTATTCCATCTTTAATTTCAGTATGTCTTTATTTCTTAAAAAAATACATAACTATTTGAAGGTTTAAGTTTATAACTTTTCGTCGAAAGTAGTTTATGTATTGTTATATTAAAAATATTATACAAATAGTGCAATGTTTTACAAATGGAAACAAAAATGACAATTGTTACTTAGTAATTTTAAATGGTACTTAGCAAAAAATCCCACGTGTGACTTCTATTTAAATTCACATATCAACGGATCGAAGTAAGTTTGACGTATCAGACATTCAAATGGGTGGGAAATTTCTAGCAGTGGAGTGGTCTACAAATAAACGTAGATCTGCCTTCGACATAGATGACCTGTTTTAGAGACTGTTCGGTCGATATGGATTATAGAGGATTAGCGATCGTAATCACTGAGCATTCGCTCGCAATCGTTTGCCATTTTGGAGGCTTAGCAATTTCTATTGAGCTGTATAGGTAAATAGCATACTGGGATAATAAAAATTGAAATTGTAGTTATATTTATTTGTATATTTCCATAAAATTATGACAACGGGTCCTTCAGAAAACCCACTTTAGAAGTTTGTTGCTGTGTTCTTTTTAACTTTAGATAAAATTAATTATTATATAAAATAAATAAATAAATAAAATTTTATTTATTTCTCACCACAAATGACATCATACAAATATACAAACCGAATAAAAATTAAAATTTTGTATATAATATCAAAAAAGTTATTTTTATTTTTATTCTTGTATATATTTTCTCTATCAAATCATTCCTTGTTCAAAAATTAATATTACGTAAGAAATTAACTACAACATAGAAGGTTTTCTAATGGTACCAACACGTCTCTTCAATTAATCCAATGGAGTGTCATGAATATTAGATTTACGATTATTCCACTCCTATTCAATGAATAGGAATTGATGTAGATAAATAGTAGGATACAAGTCTAATTTCATTTGTGAGGTGCTTATACTGTAAAATGTTTGTCGTAGACAAAGTTTTGCGCTACTAAAGCCTAGTGTACCTACTAAAGGACTGGAAATCTCGCTTCCTGAACTTTTTGGAGAAAAATAGGATTAAACTTGAAAATTTTTATATATTTCACAGTTAAGGATCCTTCTAGACATTCAATACTTTATATCGTAGGGTTTCTCGGAAATTCTATCATTTCATTTCATTTCTCACTGTCACTAAGTTTTTAATGGACGATTTATCTGTGATTAATTTTGTTCTATGTCTGTTGAGGCTTTTGAGGTACTAAAACGTATTTATTATAATCACTTTATGTGACGTTACAGTATATTAGAGACCCGTACCCGTTTTTGTTTCTACTTCCAGTATATTTAGTTTGGTTTACGTACGTTGTAGGAAAAGTTGTTTTGTGTGCACTTATTTATAGGTATAAATGTATATTCTTATAACTTAAAGTTTTAGGCTTACGATCATAATAAGTATTCAATGTGGTTTTATATCATGCAGCCATATTATTCATTGCTGGACTAGCCTGCTTGCCAACTTTGAGGGATTATAAGCCATAAATGCTATAATGGATGAGCAAGTTCGTTGGGATTGGTTTTTCCCCAAGTAAGTGGTGAGAAGAACCTACGTGAATTCCAATATGCAGGGCCATCATGCAGAAGGGATACAAGCTAAACTAAATCGTACGTGTCGTCGAATCCAGATAAATAAATCGACGAGGCATTGGAAACCCGATAGTACGCACTCGACCAGCGCTGCAGTGACCCATTTGGTGTAATGGTTGAAACGTAGGCTACTACACCAGGGGTTCCGGCTTCGACTTCCAGGCAGTACAAACATTGTGTTCATGAACATGTCTATTCCTATTGTTCAGGGTGTTTTTTATGTAGAATATGTTTTTGTTGTTACGTACCCTTACGGGTACTTAGCAAGCCCCAAGCCTCAATCTAAGCGTGAAGCTTATATTATTACTAATATGAGCTTCACGCTTAACTTGGGGCTAGATAGCGCTGTGTGCATGTCAGTGGATATTATTTTATTTATATTTTACGGTCTGAGACACACAATGTTGTAAATCATTTGAGTAGGCATTAGTCCAGCAGTGGACTATTATGGCTGTAGGTATAAGTAGAAGTAGTGTTAGTTCACTCATACCTAAAATAAAATCATGTTACGAAGACGCATCACGGGAGCATGCATGGTCCATTTTATATTGAAGTCCAAAAATATTTAAGAAAACTTTAACGTTCTTATCCTTTGTATTCTCCGTATAAATGTCAGCCATCGCCTACATTCTTTACACGGTTAGATTTTTGTGAACCCTTAGGAATCGAGAACAATAAAAACCTCGTGTCTGTACATAAATGCTTTTGGATTCGAATTATAGAGTCGCAAAAATCGCTAATTTAAAATTAAGGTAATTTTAATGCTTTTTGTGAAAGTTTGAATGCTTATAACTACTTACAAGATACAAAAACTTTTAAAATAAAACGGGATGTAAATAAATTGAATGTTATATTTATACAAGCTAAGGTCATCATAGACTGCTGGCTCGTCACTTGTTATATATATTTATTTAATTAATGGTGATATTTTGAAGGATGATCATCATAGATGAATTCCCTCCCTTCCCAAAAGTTTAAGTTAAAATGTGGGACTTTACTGAGAAACCATACGAGGACTTCTTGAGAGAACTCAAAATGTCCGTTGTACTATCTTGTTTCATTTGCCAACACTCGCACTTGTTCACGAACACTTACTTGTTGGTCCACCACTGTACACAATAACATTCGATTAAACACAATTTTTCAAAAATTCAACAAAACCTACGACATGATACTTCACTTTCCCGCGAAGAAGTCCCCATTTGACATCGTAGGACACCATAAAAAGTGTAAGGTATCTTCAATGAGTAAGTTAAAAGCAGTTTTTGTTTCCTTTAAATCTTCACAATATTTAGCCCCAATACCGTCCGTGCAGGTTCGGCCAACCGTCCCGGCTCCACCCGAGGTGTGTGCATATGATGCCGATCTGGAGTGCTCGTATTTCCGACGGAGGCCCCGCTCCGTTTGCAGCCAACCTGACCCCAAACGGTACACCTGGATGCCAGAGGATGAAGACTTCACCCGGATGGAATGGCCACAGTAAGTACATAGGGTTCTATGGATTGTAAGGAAAAAAATCTCGGAATTTGTGCCAGCTCATCTGCAAAATATTTCCTGGTGAATTGTCACTCTTTTCAAATTGTTAGGCGTTGACTTATCTGCAAGCGGTGTCGAGTTACATTAAATATCGATGTGGTGATTTCATCCAAATTGACAAATAAAGGCAAAATCTATACAATTTTGCGACAGAATAATAAGTTGTTCTTAGTGATTATAAAATCCGACCGTCATTCACACACACATTTTATGTTAAATAATATAATAAATGTGTTTGTATTAGTCAAGCTTTCACTGTATACTTATACTTGGGTAAAAAATCCCACGAATCGAAAGTTTCAGGAACGTACTAGTGGCGATTGTATGTTCAAAACCAGGTTTCAAAAATTTGCAAACTGACTTCAACACTTAATACCGAGCTTTTAAAGCCCAAAAGTTTTCTTTAATTCAGTAGATCTATAAATTATAAATAACCTATGCATCGAGACCTAAATCGAATTAAGTTTGTTACATTTATATAGTTCTCAAACGAAGTTCATGTTACATTTTGTAATCACTCAACTTTGATTAACTGAACTCTGAATTCGACTAAGTAATTAAAACTTGTAAAATAGAAGCTTTTAAATGGGTACCTAACGTAATAGAAATCTGTAATGACTGAGAATCAGCTAAGAACAGACAATCTGTCAAAACTTTTTGTTAAGTTACACCTTTAAATATTTGCAAGAATAATTTCAAAGTAAACTTTGTAGTAATTAGGTTTTACTTAGTTGAAAATATTATATAAATTGATGTGAAAAGAAAATTAGCGCATAAGTACCTACAGTTTTAAGAGGTTATAGTTCCAGGCAGTAAACATACCGAAGTAAAATAATCATTATTTGAATCATGATTTAAAAATTATATTGTTGTAGATTAAAGAAATGAAATTGGTTTTAATTTTTCTACATAAATACATTTTGTATAAACTTTTACTAAAAACACCTTCTGCTGTCTAAAGTTTCGCAATTCTCAAAGATTGAATATAACCCCTTTACGTATTTAATCATGTGACAAGTTATATTTTTAATATAATTTCCGTATGGACTTCAAAAAAATATCCAAACTAAGATAATATCTATTTTGGCTTTCATCCATACACCTATGGCGTATTCCCAAAGTCATGAAAGACAGCTTCAGTGCAGCCAATTCCTAAGAAAGGTGACCGTTTGGATCCGTCTAATAACAGGCAAATAGCAATAACCTCCTTGCTCTCCATGAGTCTTTCATTAATTTCCAACTCCTGCGTTATCTCGAGGATTGCAAGCTTTTAAGTAACCGTCAATGGATTCCGTAAGGGTCGCTCTGCTAAAGATCTTTTGACGTACTTGACGCATAAATGGGCCATGGCTTTGGAAAGCAAGGGGGAAATATTTTGTTGTTGCAATTATCAAATATGTTACAAAGATAGAATATATCTGGATGAACACATTGTTATTAATTGTCCTGGGTATATTGAATCTACTGGTTTTGACGTTACAGCCTGCTCTACCAAAAGTGGCAATTTCGCACATAAAAGATCGCACAAAACTTGATTGTTCCAAAAGATTTATTTCAGTATACGATTGCACTGAATAAGCGTTTCTTTTCAGATCGGTAATAGAAGATTCAGCGGGCTGGCCGCAAAATTACAGCGCCGACAAAATGGCGTCAGTAAGCCGCGGTGGTTCGCTGCCCCGACCGCCTTCCATAATACCGTGAGTGTTTTTAATTAATCTGACACCGGTATATGGGCGGTATAGAGTTTTTAATTATCTAGGTAACCACCAGACTGTTAAAATAATAAAGAAAATTATATTTGACATACCTGACATCTGCAGCACGTTATATTTACACAAAATCGTTATTTTACTTGATTAAGGAAGACTGCTGTGTTTCGCAATTTGCACTAATTAAATTAATTTAATCTTTGGTTCACAAGTTCAAAGTCACTCAACGCGCAATGGAGCGAGCTATGCTCGGGGTCTCTCTTAGGGATAAGATCAGAAATGATTTAATCCGTAAGAGAACTAAAGTTACCGACATAGCCCGCCGGATCAGCAAGTTGAAGTGGCAGTGGGCTGGTCACGTATGTCGCAGAACCGATGGCCGTTGGAGCAGACGAGTTCTGGAGTGGAGACCGCATCTCGACAAGCGTAGCGTAGGACGCCCTCCGGCCCGATGGACCGACGACTTGCGAAAGGTCGCTGGTGGAGGCTGGATGAGGAAAGCGGAGGACCAGGATATCTGGCGCAAAATGGGGGAGACCTATGTCCAGCAGTGGACTGCGATAGGTTGAATAGGGAAAATCAAAACTAGTTTTAAGGAATCGCATATATTCAATTGTTTGTTAATTGTAACGACGTTTGGGCAGACTACAAAGTTATAAAATCGCGTCGGGAGAATAATAAACAATTATGAATTTTAACGATTTATTTCGTTGAGGTATTTTTGATGTATAAAGAAAAAGAAATCTATTCAAACAGGATATTTATTATTTTTCAAACACTATTCAGCTATTCAATGCGAAAACACATACTGCTTCGTCGATACGACAAATGAACTTACAAATAGATACTGAGATTGAAGACAAAATAGAAATACTAAAAACTAAGACACTACTAATTCCACCCGTCATGTACACAAATCCATTGCCCTAAGCGAACCATCGAGATATATTGCACCTTTTGTGTGGTTTCCAACCCGTTAAGCCTCGATCTTAATTAAACGGGACCACATAAGGTGAAGCCGGGTTCACGTGCACTTTATAAAGTGCTTTTATCCCCTCATTTGCACGTACAAGGCGGAAATTAGTGAAATACGAAGTTTTATTGCGCAGGCAGGCAATATTTGCAATAATAAGAAACATTGGACATATCACCTACCATCAAAATTTTCAATCTCAACCAATAAAAGAATGAGATTTGGCTCGGATAATACACACTATGATGGTATGGAGGGTAATACTTAGGTCTTTGTTTAGGAAAAAATCGTCAACTAACCTTTCATGTCCCACGCTGATGGGAAGGCCACCTATACAGCATGGCTATGAGAAAATGGCCTTTAACCCATCGGTTCAATTTGGATTAGTGGGTGTTATAGACTACAATCACAATTTACCAGGTGCTGGACTTGGTTTTGAATTATCTAAGAAGGTTGTGCACTTCACAAATAAACTTGTAACAGTTACCAACTCAACAGAAATCGATGGCTTATGACTGTTCTTTAAGAGAGTTTATACTCCGACTGGAAATGATTAAACTATTCGACCGATGCTAATTGATAACATTACCCATGGATAATAGGTTTTTGAAGGAGCAAAGAATGCTTGCCTACCTAAAAAACACAACGAAAGGAGATGTATAGAGAGAAAATTACGAAAACCTACTTTAAAGCAAGTTTAATAAAGTCGTAGACGTAAACAGAGCTTGAATTAACTTACAAGTTCAAATATAAATGCTAAAACTTCCAGACGAAGTTTAATATCGTTGGACATTAACCTAGAATACTTTATCGCTTTGCTGACTTTAATGAAGAGAATTGCTCCTTGAGTCGCCATGTAATTAAGCAGTAGGCAAATGTAACAAGTTGTATACATCATAACAACTTTTTGACTTATTTTCCACGGTCGACAAATGTTACCAACATCCAACATCTATCTACAGCTAACTCTTTATCAATGATTGAAGAGTTCAGAATCGTTCTGAACCAGACAAGCTGCAATGCATACTGGCGGGCTGCCAAACCCCCGCACGCTATTCTACAAAATACTTGACTGATGGATCACCTAGGGTATTGATGTATACTAGGATGTGAAGAAATACATCCCAAGAATCTTACACTTCGTTGAGGCTCATTTAACAATTTTTTTATTTATTTAACAATTTATGCACACACAGAAAGACAAATCACAATAAGCATGGAAAAGTACGTGTAAAGGCACAGCTTATTTCACGATGAAATTTAAAAAAAAATATATATAAGCACCCTAAATTATATTAATTCATATAGACATATAAATAAATGATAAATTTACATGTAGAAAAATATGACAATATACATAAATTTTAATAGAAGAAAGAAGTCTTGCACTATCGCGTATTGTAGAAGGCAGAGAATTCCACAGTCTGACTGCATGAACAGAGAAAGAATACGAGAAGAAATCAGACTTATGTGCTGGAAATTTAAGAAGAGACCTTAAGTGGGACAAACAAGGAACATCAGGTTGGTGTTCAAAAGAAAAACGATTCCTTAGATAGAAGGGATAAGTAGGGTTATAGAGGACATTATATAGAAGGCAAAAAATTCGGGTATTCCTACGTTGACGTATTGGGAGCCATTTAAGTTCAGCCCGATAATGTGAAACATGGTCATAATTCTTAAGGCCATAAATGAACCGGATAGATAAATTTTGCAAACGCTCAAGTTTGTTCAATTGTTCCTCAGTAGCATCAAGGCAACAAACATCAGCATAATCTAATAAGGGTTGTATAAGGGACTGGGCTAAAGCTATTCTAGTAACCGTAGGTAAAAAGCTCATTGTCGTTAAGTGGAATGAGAAACTCTTTGTTGAGCAGTTTGTCATTACTTTCTGATTTCATATTATAGTTATTATTATTTATTAAGATAAAGTGTCTTTTCCGGTATGATGGTGATATTACTCGTTAGATGAATTTTATAAAAACTAAATATAAATTTACTGGAAAATAAGGATATGGACGACACCTTATACCCTTATTTTTTATTTTATGAAATTAGTCAACTTTGTGTTTAGAGGATCCCATAATAGGTACATTATCATGTGGTCATCAGTAATTATTATTTTAGCCTAAATTATCACTACTAAACAAAGGCCTTCCTAACAACTTCTAGTCGGATCAATCGTCAAATTAAACAACTTAATTTACTTTATTGGTCTTATTTATATTCCATTGTGATTTCTAGTATAAATAACTCCCAGAGTGATGGCAGATTCGATTACAATTGTCTCCACATTTACTCATGTCGCGGTTTACTAAGAGCTTTCAGCTTTGGGACAAAACATTTAACAGATCGGAAAGAACCGATCTTTCATTATGAGGTATGGCTATCAAATCCCCGCGCGAAGCGTGAAGATTATGGAAAAATGCTTAACTATTGAAGAGTAGAAACTTCGTCAAGGAAGACTGTCACTCACTGTAAGGAAGTTTTTGCTTACCTTTAGTATATCATTACTAAATTCAATGCATTTGAAGATTCAAATTAAAATGCTCTCATTCTTAATTGTTGCTGTATATTATTACGCGCCTCGAGAATTCCTCGTTATTGTCTACGTCAGAACAAATAGTAGCCAGAAACACATTTCACCCCTCATTAAGGTGTTACACTTAGGCTTCGCCGCGCTAGAACAATGGTCTCTGCACCTCAATAATGCAGTTAAAGCCGTCTATAAAACCTGAGTGGTATAGCGTCAGCCATTCTTGTTGAGTTCTATTTCTGTAAATAGATACGCGTGTGTGAATGTGACAACTTTATCCTTTAGATGAATAGGTCAGCGAGAAAAATATTTACAATAATTATAAGTTTATAAGTCAAATAAGTGGTAAAGGTAAATTTGAAATGTAATAATTTATGCAGTTAGGTTGTATTCGTACTTTGCGAAAGCAATTAGTAAATAATCATTTTTATTTTCTTAGCGACTGCATATTTTGGGTAATTAGGTGAAATTATTATTCATTAGTAAATCTAATGATAAATCAATACTGTAAAAAATTAATTGTTTATATATGGAAATCCTATATTTTCAATTCTCAATTGTGTGTCTCAAACACACAGTTATATATTTTCATCAATATTTTAATAACAGTCTTATAAAATCATTTAATGGGGGCATACAATCCAAAATGGCCGTGTAGTAGTTACTCAACCTTAAAAAATATAAATATTGTACTTAAATATTATGCCTAAAAAGCTAAAAGTCCTACTGATTAGTTTTATCAGCATACGATTAATATCGTGTACTCGCACATCATGGGATTGTGCTCTAGTTGTTTTAAGCCATTTTTGTGCTTTCACTTGCAAATGCGAATTAGGACGATTTGAGTACCAAAAAAATATATTATAAATGTATCAACAACAGTACCTACCTCCTACTAAATTTTACAAAAACCAGGGATTCTATTGTCTTTGCAATATAGGTACTGTGCACGCATCTGCCTATTTTATGACATATAGAAGCGAAACGTGGGCGCTCACTAAGGGCCTTATACAGGTTAAAGGTTGCTCCGTAGGAGAACTAGTGACATAGCACACAGGATTAGCAATTTGAAGTGGCAGTGGGCAGGGTACATAGGGTGTAGCACCGCTGACCGATGGGTCGGAATGGTTCTTAAGTGGCGTCCACGAACGGAAAACGAAGCATAGGTCGGCTCCCAACTAGATGGACGGATGACTTGGTTTAGGTAGCGGGTAGCACATGGATGTCAACTGCTAGGGATCGGCCCACTTGGAAATCATAAGGGGAGGCCTTCGTTCAGAAGATGATATTGACTGCCTATTTATGAGGACATATATTTATCTAAATAATAATAAATAAGTAGGCAATTTATTCCAAATAAAAATGTGAAACTAAATTAGTGCCCATTCGATGAATTCAAAGAATAAGAGTATATATTGAAATAACCCAAAAATAGAATATGTAATGATATAGCCCTGTGTTTTGGAAGTAGAAATGAAATGGTTGAACATTTATCGACATTTGTACTGATAAATTATTTAATTGTGTGTGATCACGTTTATTCACACCTGTAATATATTTTTTATTGTTTCAATTACAGCTGCCCTGCGCACACACCTATACCTCCGCCACCCCCACCTCCACCTCTCACAATGGCACCCCACAGGTAATAAAAGCAATCAAAATAGTTTTTTTTATAATATAACGAAAGCCTGCACGTCAGCGAATCCTAAAATGTTATTACAAATCTTCTAAACCCTACCAAAATTCCTGCACGAACCTTTTACAATATCCAAACGTTAATAGTGTTGTCGTGTTACGAGTAGTAATTGGCAGATTTGATACCTGTTCACTATTAATATATTTTTTTAATAATTATGAATTTAGTTTATCATAAAAACGTTGCACTGAGCGACAACTTAGTACTGGCATCATTAATGTTATCGATTTCTAAATAAAGAAAATACACAGAAGTATTTTGATTCGAATCGATTAGTGACCCCAATCATGTTGAGATATGGTAACAACACACGTCTAAATTGAATATTGGTAAATTATTTAGTAAATTATTGGACATTTAAATACGATACTAAACTTTCATAAAATCATATAGATGAGTACCTAATTAAATTGCTCTAATGCAATGATTTATTCTTATATTAACAATATGTTGACAACATAGCCCTTATTTTAAATCTCACTATTTTAGTAGTACTAGCTTAATCTATTAGATACGAAACTCAGAATATATGAACTAAAACGTGTTCCTTAATATCTATCAGTCCAAGCAATCCTCAAAAGACTCTTTTATATCTTGTTTGGCAAAATAGTACAAGTATATTGCTTGCTTACATCAATAATCTGGGTTCTTCCTGATACATTTAATTGTTTCATTCATGCTCATCAAATGGGAATGCTTATGTTATTTCAATAATGACGCAATATTGTTTCACTGTTTGTACACGAGTCTAATGTTAGGAGTACTGTTTTGAATATTTGACCAATATATGGCAATAGAACTAATATATATAATTTTGGGAGTTTATTTGTAAACTTCGATGCATATTATTTATTATCAGGATATTTGATAATAAATAATTATCATATTTGTGATATTAAAATTTCATCGTAATGGACAAATATTAATCAATTATATTCATAAACATTTCAGGACTAAACACGTTTCCTTCGCCCGATCGCACACTTTGACCACTTTCGATGACTCTGTGATGCCAGCAGCTGTAGGTAGTAATCGCTTCCGACGAGATTGTGAGAGACTTCTCGACGGCCGAACAATCAAGGTTAGTCTAAATATTATCTTGTTTAAAACCTTTTTAAAAATATAATACCTTGCAACTTGAATATTTTTTATCATTTTTGTTACCTACAATTGTCGAAAATTTTGTACTTTTATGTTGTCTCATACGTTTGTTTCGCGAGAAAATAATAAATTGATATGAGTCTTAACACCTGTTGTCTGAGGTGACGGGCGCAAGGCAGTGTTAATGGAAAATTTACTACCTACTGTTAAAAGGTTATTTTCTCAACACTTTGTCATGGCCAGGCGTATCACTTACCACCAGGTGAGGGTCCTGATCGTCTAGTCCACTTAATGGCATAAAAAATAACTTATTGTTTGTTGGGAAATTTACCCGCTTAACAACCTAGCGGTAGGAAATAACTCATTAAAAAGTATGAATTGCTCTGTTTCTTTCAGTCTGATCAAAAGCCGTACACAACAATGCCAGTAATGTTCCAACCATACTCACCGTACCCGCAATATATTACGGCGCAAGCAGCGCCTGCACCGATTCACTACCCGACACAAGTTCCACAAATGCCACCACAGATGACACCGCAGATACCACCTCCGCAGGCAGCTACTCTTCCTAGGACCGGTCAGTCCGAACAACCTAAAGTCGTCGTACTTGGTAATTATAACTAAGTTCTTTTGCATTTTGCTGAGAGCATACGAATAGTCACCAAGAGGGACCAACGCTTGTTGTGATATGTTTATATTATGTATTATTATTATTATTATGAATAATATATTGATTTCTCTTTTCACTTCCAGATTCATTAAAAAAGGGGGTTATGAGAACACAAGCAACCCAAACTGAAGTATGCCTAGGAAGAAAACCGTTGCCTCCCAACTACCTGTCATTAAGTCCTCGAACAATTAAAAGGGTACATAGCTTTTTGATAACATTGCCACTGTTGAATACTGTATGATGAAAATAATAATTGACTTTTTAGGTTAAAATGGTAGCTGCTGGTGTTCAGACAAATGGATACACAGTAGGAGCTAGAAGATTAACAAAATCATTTTCCGAAGTTGGGGGAGATAGGTTGCTGACCGCGATACAACCACCGATATCAACGCTACCGTTGAAAGGTATTGTAATATATGAAGCAAATACAAATTGAACCTTTATAGTTATTTTAAACTAAAATCTGTATTTTATATATTTTAGCTTTATTGCTAACGATCATGAAAAATTACATAGAACTCAGTCCGAAGAACCCCCAAGATCACCCCGATCTCCTACGTCAATGATGCCATCAACACCGTTAATGCAAAGAGTAGATTCTGACGAAGTAACCTCTTCATCAGTTAAATCTGTTGCCTCGTCTCAGCTTGATAAATCTTCAGAACTTAGCGCACTACAAAGGCAAGCCCAGGAATATTTTCAACAAAATTTTCAATTTATCCACGAGAGTGATCGGGATGACACAATCGATGATGACATAGAAACAATAGAAAAGAGCATGGCACTAAACAGGCGTAATTTGGAGTACTTACAACAAGAAATAGCCAAACAATCCAAAAACGACAAGTCGTTAAGATCTATTTTATCCAAAAGTACAAGTGAAGCATCGCATACTTCACAAAAAACGGTTAATTCTTCACATCCATTATCTAAAACATCAACATTTCAATCAGAACCTTCAACAGAAACATCAGCAACGACTACTGACGATAGCGAAAAGAATGAAAAAGAAATCATTATCGATTTTGAACCTAGGCCGGATGACGAAGCAATACCATTTACAACGCTTCGCAGAAAAAGTAAAAGGCCCCTACAAAAAACGCTTTCAGAAGGGGAAATACTTTTAGATGTGTAAGTATAAAACATAATAGTCGAATTAATTATACACAAGGGAATCAAGAATATAATTTAATATGATGTAATGGCAGAATTCCTTCCAGGCGGAAAACTGAAATAAATTCAACTGAAAACGTAAAAGATGCTCCTATAATTATGTCGACAAGTCAGGAAAATATGACGCGAGAAGATCGAGAACAAGAAGCCATGTACAGACAATATATTGGTCAAAATTATGCACAAACGCCTATTAAGGATGAGGGCATATTTGGTTTTGAACCTGAGGGCTCCTTCAGGTATAACAAATAATTTTCTAAAAATCAACATTGGCTTAATTTATGCTAATGCACAGAGAAGGTACATTGCACAAAAAAATTCATATATGTACACATGACATTCAGGTCATTTAGCTCTGAACATAACACCACACATTTACTTTAAACTCAACACCACGACTCATACTATCAATTCATTCTCATCCATATAATTCTCTTCATAGTTCTTCAGATGGAAATGCACCATATGAAGATTTTCATGAGAAATATATTAGTTACAAGCATGAAACGTTTAGAAATCGAAGCGTTAGCTTTGAGGAACCATCAGAAATTATTCATAGAATGGATGCAGGTCTTAAACCCAGGTACGGAAGTCAGTAACAACGTCGTTGGCTTTGCAAGAAACCTGCTTTATGTGTTGTTATTTAATAATTCAGTGTAAATTGCGAACCAGAAATATTAATATTTTATTATTCCCAATGTTTGCCCGTGTGTTGTTCTTCTATTTTTATTTAAACAAGCTCATAATGAAATTGTATCTGCTCTACCCTGTGATAATGTCGTTGTATGTAGAATTCGTGTCAAATTAATGATCGTTTTAAGCAGTTCATTGGCACAAGTATTTACATATATTTTTTTAGCACTGCAAAATCGAGCCCTGGTTCTCCAGAGCCTACCAGTTTAAATGTTGACGTGGACCATAAAATAAAAAGAACTGTTATTTCTAATGCTATAACCACAATATTAACCCCATTGGAAAAAATATCACCATGTGCATCAAATGAATCATTGACTGTGGATCACAGCAGGTAAATTTATTACTATTTTTATTTTAATTGCTACATAAATAGCTTCAATTAAAACATTTGTTGTTATTATTTTAGAGACCACTCCGATGGTATGTGGAATGAATCACAAACTACAGTGTTGCAAGTTGATTCTGGAACGGATAATGGGACAGTGATAAGGTACAGCATTTTATAACTATTGTTTATACTTTTGAGGCGTATCTTTTCTATTATCTTACTTAAGTCATTAATTCACAGCTCCTCTGATCTTAGTTCTTTAGCCGCATCTCCTGGTGCTTTGGCATTACTCACACCTACTTCAAGAAGAAAACAACTTTTGCTATTACAACATCAACAGCGGTCAAGCTTGGATACTGATGCATTAGATGAAGAGTTTGATGCTTCTCAGGTATGTTATTTAGATGTCAATGTAAATTTATCAACAAAGGTTTAAATAAATATAGTCATCTTTATTTCAGAGTCAATCCCCAACATCTCCTAGAAATAAACTGGATACTTCAAGTTCTAGCTCGTTACAAGCTAGATCTTCACTTTCACCTCCGGCTGTTGTTCCAAATATAACGTTACCAATAACGAAACAACCTACAATATCCAAAACTGTTTCTCCAATTGGTCCACCAAAAGTCAGTCACACACCAGCAATTGCAATCACACACCCTAGTATAGATTTAGCCGATGTGCCATTCAAACGAACCCCAAGTTTTATAAATAAAAAACGTGAAAGAGCATTGAGTCCATCGAGGAGAAAAGATTTACAAAAAAGAGCCCTACCGAAAGAACCAAACGGAACTATTCCCCACCAAATCATCGAGTCACCTTCTGAACCATCACTAGCTAAAGCAGCTAGTAGTGAAACAAGTTTAGCGAGAACAGATTCGGGAAAAATTAACACTACTGATGTATCAGAAAGCACGACTACAACCGAAGACTATGTTACAGCTAACTCGGACAGTTCCAAAAAAAGCAGCTGTAAACATCCAAATCAAAGTAAGCAAACCTTAGCGAAAAATATTATTATTTAATAATTTTAGTTGTACAAGATTGTAAAACATACATTTAACATTATGACTCGTTGCCCAATTTTAGATCCTGAGAACAATAAGACTCAAGAGGGTTCGTCATTTGAAAGTGCGTCTAGCCTTTACTCATCAACACGTACTGAAAATATGACGGAAGATTTAGTAGTGCCAAGCTTTTCCCCTCCTTTAGAAATAAGTAATGACTTTATCGTGCCGCATTTAACATCACCGCCACTCCATTACCAGACAGACTACCAAGAGCAACTATAGAGAAAATTGAAGTAAAAGCTGAGATAAATTCTACTTTTGAATCCATAAGGAGAGATAAGACTGAAATTGTAAAGATGCGAGAAGATATTCAGAAAGTTTCAAAAGTAAGTAAAAAATGTTAAAGTATGATGATTCTGATTTTACAATATCAATTTAATCCCTATTTATTTATACAGATTACGATGCGAGATTTGATAAGCGGTAAAAGTAGTCCAGTGGAAGTTATAGTATAGGTGGTTCAAATCCTAATGTAACGAAGATAATGAAGTAAAAGCTCCTACTGAAATAATAAAGAAATAAAACATAAAGTAGACAAGAAAACTAAAGAGGATAAAGTAACGAGTCCTATGGTGGAAAAAGAGCAACTGGTCCCTAAAATGATGGTATTTACTTAGAAATGTACTTGTGCGCGTTATATCTCTCTCAATGCATGACATGATAAGTAATATATGACAAAATTGTGGAATCAGTTACCATCTAAAATTCGACCTGGCAACCTTCAAGTAAAGAGCGTTCTCCCATTCAAAAGGTCGACAATGTATTGCTTTGTCCTCTGATATTGCAAGTGAACGTGGGCGACGTTTATTTCAAATCTGATGATCCATCTGGTTTGAAATGGCTATCAATGGAATGGAATGGAATACATATGGAATCGCTATCATATGGAATAAAATAACGATTATTATATATTTTCCCGTAATCGAAATCATAATTTGAAAATAAATCAGGGCTCTTTAATCTATTCAACTAATTATATCTATATTTATGGTGTCGTTATGTAAATATTCTATCATTTTTTAGGGTTCTTTATCTGACGACGAAAGAAGTGTGCATTATTCATCATCTGGGTACTATGAAAGTCCAGTTGAGGACGATGACGATGGTGGCTTAAGTAAGTTTTTAGAATAATTAGGAACAGTGTTCTAAACATGGTTAAAAACTTATTTATATAAGTAACTATATTTATATTTTATTTAAGCATACAAGCATTCACAAAAATATAGAACAGCTAGACCCAAAACTTGGTTAATAGATGAAAAAAGACGGAAAAAGAAAGCGTTTACGCTAGAGTTTTCTAAATCTTATGATGATTCTGTGTCTACGTCTCAAGATGACTGGGGAAACCAACCAAAAGAGCCCGACAGTATAAGTCAAAAATCGGAACGGAGCATAATTAAACCTACAACTTCTAAGTCCCCTTCTGAGGAAAAAACAACTGATGTGAGAAAAAAGAAAACTCATTTCGAAAAAATTAAAAGTGTGCAATCATCTCCTAGAGAACCAAAGGATGTTGAGAAATGTATAAAAGAAAAAACAGGTAAAGATAAAGAACCAGAGCCAAAAAGACCACAAGAAAGAGAAAGGTACGTTAAAAGAACTAAACTTAAAGCTAAGAGTCCAACCCAAGCTAAAACCCTCGATGGGAATCATAGCTATAGAACTCAACACTATGATAGACGAGAGGCTATGGGTTCTAATATGAAATTACATCTTAATATTCCAACTTCTGACGATTCAAGTGAACAATACAGAAAAGAAGGTAAATGAATATACATTATATTTTTACTCTTTATGTTTTATTTAAAAAAGATACATAAATTATTTTATTCGAATTTAAGGTACAGGAAATGGAAATATATCTCCTAGAAAACATAGACGTTTAAGAGACAGCCCGAGAAGAAAAACTGGTACTAATTCAAGTTCAATAAAAATCACCCACTACAATCAATAATCACACAGGCTACAGGTATATTTATAATTGTATTTCCTTTAAATACAATTTTTTGACATATTTTTGTAATACTTTCCATAGTTGTAGACCTCGACGTAAAAGTGGTTCAAATGAAAGCATATCATTACCTGGAAGTCTACCAAGGCGAAAACAATCCATACCGACCGTTCCTTGTCTGAGCTCATTGGAAGCAGAGGATATTGAAACTACAAGAACACTTGTGTGTGCGGGATCCAGACTAACTCCTTTACGTTATGTTAAAAGTCCAACGACCTCACCAAGACACCACCGAAAGCAAGACAGAGGTAAATAATATTTAAATTAACCATTAGTTATGCAAAAAAATGGAGCACTATAGCATCTATTGTTTCCATAGATGGAAAATTTGCAAAAGCAGCATCAGCAGAATCCCTACGATCTGTATCGCCAGGGTCCGATTCAGTTTTTTATTCAGAACAAACAGAACATAGCCTAACTGGAGCTGACGGTGAAGCGAAGGCTCATTGCTTGCATTGCGGTAAAGAAGTCCATATTGTTACAGCTTCACATGAACACGAAAGCAGAGCATCAAAAACGTCTCACACCGATGTATGTATAAAGTTTTTTGGCGTCCGTCTCATGAGAGTAATTTAATAAGAATGATCTTTGATATATTTTAGGAATCTTACGCTGATGCAACACCTGATATTGTGCCAGCACCTGCAGGCTTTGCAGATTCTCCATCATGTATTACATCTAAAAAACACGCAAGTGGAGCTCGCCTATATAAAAAATTAGACAAAAGGTATCGATCTGAAGATAAGTCGAGGCATTATCGTCATAGACAAGATGTCAGAGCTAAGGTAATAGTTAAATTAAATTTTACCAAAATATGTTAATTATTTTTAAGCACATATTTTTATAAAAATGAATTTTGCTTAATTTGTCATCAATGATCTTATGTCCTAAAATATCGTTACGAACACACTTTTGTTGCTTTCTATCATACTCAAACCCCCACTTGCAAATACATTTGAAAGACCCTGGAGTGTTTAAGCAATCCTCAGAAATTCTATCACACATTTGTTGTTCTGAAAAACATTCATTTATGTCAACACACATTCCAAATTGAGATTTCCATATAAATCCTGATTTTTTACATGTGCATGATGCGTTCCAGTTGTTTCTGATAATGTCCTTCAGATTATTATTATTTTTTCGATTAAATTGGCATTCATTATTATGATGATAATCTTCTTGAAAACATGGATTTCGTTTATTCATATAACAATGACTTAAGAGATGGACGTGCTTGAGAGGGCAGCAAGGGTCTGGACAAAAACTATATAAAGCACAAGCAAATGGTAATTTATCATCAGACCGGGGATCATGATGCCTATGACGTAATAGAGGATCTAAGCAGCTTGCAAAATTATCGCATGCATCTCCAATCATTGATAATACTGGTGTACCCTGCATGGTATACCAACACATGTAATATGAAGCAGTAGTTCGCCATTGGAACTTTTCTAATGGACTGTCGAATGGCACACTGCTTCTTTCTGAATTCAAATACAACTCTTTACATCGATCATTTAACTTTTTTATAATAGTAACGTTATTGATTGCTCTTTTATATAACAGCGTTACAATGTCATCGTTCCGACCGAATGGTACCAATTCTATGACACTGTGTAGATATGCAATGCACTTGTAAAAGTTACTGTGACAGTTTTCGTAAACTTTCCAGTGTAACGTTTTTAAAGTAGGAGAAGGGAAAGCATCATAAAAACCAATTTTACTGTTCAGTGGTTTTGCCTTATGGTATCTCTGGTCCCACTCGTTAAACTTAAAATTGCGAAGATAATGAGCTATATTCTTCACAGCAGTTGATATAAATTTCTCATCGGGGATCTGAAATGTAGGGAGTTGAACTTTAATAGTTGCCCCGGGATTCATCCATAGCTCAATTGCACTATCAACTTCGATTTCTTTGTCTATTTCAATACTTGTACAGCTCGGCATCCAAATAGAGTGTAGCACATACAATACCAATACATATTTCATACTTTCAAATTGTGTCAATAAAATTTGTAATATATGTATATAGATAAATATGGGGGAAATGTCCAAATGACATTAATATTTTTTATTAGTTTTGCTTATAGTTTCAAGTATAATAATATTTAAAGTTTCAATTTGAGTGCATTGTATGTACTTATGTGTAGGTTTATAATGTGAAACAATAATTACTATTTTTTTTAGTCTGAAGAAAGAGGTAAAGAAGAATATGCTGCAACAGAAAAACCACAAGATGCTCGTATTGCGAGATCCGCTGGGAACAGTCTTGATAAACTTGGCGGTTCTAGTGTAGGTGCTGACCCCGATGGTAAGTATGGCATTAGGTAATTAATGATCAAAACTATATTTTTCACATGAAATCCTGCTAATTTGTTTTGCCGAATTATTGTCAAAATTGATTTTGCGGTTGTAATTTTAGCAGGCGTCATATGTATTTTATGTGTTAAATGTAAAAATGTATTGAATCATAAGTTTAATGGCTTCGTTCTGAATATTGTTAATAAACTTAGTTGAAGAAGAAATTAGTTAAACTAATTTCTTGTTTTGGTGATCAGAAACCTTGATTTAATTACTGTTCTTCTTGGTTTAATTGGTTCTTGAACCAGGTAAGCGCAGCGAGTCGCGGTCCGAATCTCGTCAAAATGAACTATATTAGGAGAAGCATTTGATTACCAGGAGAAAACGCTGCCTACTATGATATTGATCAAAATGTATTATGAATAAATATTTTTTTCTATAAAATACAGTGTCAGCATCACTTATAAATATTTATACCGCTACCGAATGTGCCAAAAATATTTTATTTATATGTAAGTATTATTGCTTTCAAGATTTTATAAAATCTACTTCTTTTACTGCTTACTGGTAAGTGGGGTCGAACTTCATGGGAAGACCGATGTAGTGAAAGTCATTTTGTCCGATTCTCCCAATTTGGTGACGACTTTGCATGCTGAATCACCTGATTGTCTGAAAAGAAAATGATTCCGTGCATTGAAGCGCACATTACCTAAGTCCAGCTGCTATCTTATAATAGTAGTCGTTACCACCCACCTATCTGCTTTGGGGTCCAAAGCAGATAGGTCCACGTGTTGTGTAAGGCCTTGTTTATGCAGTGAAATACATTATTATCGTAATTCATACCTTACATTACCTACTCTTAAAACTGTAATTTCAGCTTTAAATGAAAAATGTTACAGTTCTTTGACGGGGACATGCCAAGGTATTTGTACTAGTGTAGTAAATTATTGTAAACCAACATAAACAATGAATGATTTGGATATGAAATTTAATAATTGAATTCACTTATTCACAGAACATGAAGAATGTTCAGGTAGTTCCGAGGGTGCTGAAGGAAGTCGAGAGGAAAGAGGTGTATATGCAGCCCCCTGGTGGTGCGGAAATTGGATTTTACTATCAGAAAATGATGATCATTGGACGAGAATACCGCCAGGTAAAAATTACAGTTAAAATTAAAGTATGATTATTACATAGCACAAATTAATTAACTCACGACTCGAAACCCTTGTAGATGTTTTAGAAAGAGTAGAAAATGGGAAAGAAGACCCTACCGAATCCGAAACAGAGTTCAATAAACGCTATGTAGCTCTAACACACAGGCTTGTACATAGACGTGCTTGTATTGAACTAAATCGACGCCAGGCCAACAGTACATTTGGTAAGTATTCACGAATGTATGTACTACCTTAAATTATAGATCAAATTAAGCACAGGTGTTAAATACCGCCCCCTATTTAAATTCAGTTTTGGCTCACTAAAGTTTTGTTATTTGATATATAAGTTTAAAAAATGCACAACTACGTAACGCTTTTTTTACACATTCATTGAAACTAATTACTATACAACTAAATATTGTCATCGAGGAAGTACAATCTTATTAATATTATAGACGCAAAAGTTAGTAATTATTTAATTAATGTATGAAAGTGTAAATGTAATTCTGTTACTCTGCAACGTAAAAACTAATCAATAAATGACAAAAATAAAACTTACACATCTGAATAACACATAAGCAAAACATTACTATGACTATCCCGGAACTCCCGCGAGAACGTAACTGTAACTTGAACTCCGCGTTTAAAACCGGTTTATCAAAACCAAAGATTTAATAATAAATTATTATAATATCTACTTATTCAAAATGACGAAAAGGTGCAATTCAGTAGATATACCATATTTTACGGAAACA